>JAULBG010000023.1:0-13188 GCA_030864175.1 Neonectria faginata | reverse complement strand
CCATGAAACACAGGATTCCAGAGGTGCTACGCAATATCGACTGATGGGAGGCTTTGGCCTTTGCGTCGAGGATGGTGAGAACACTGAGCATGTGCCTTACCTTTGTGAGCAGGTCCTCGACTTACACCATCGGTAGAAAGTCAGCTCGAAGCTATTATCCATGGGCGTAAGATCCCACCGTCGCCAATTTCTCCTTCAGTCGTTGATAAGATGAAGGGCTGGCTGAGGCAGTGCACCGAGCAACATGAACATGAAAAGTCGACCTCGTTACCTACTCGAGTGCTGGAACTGGGGAGAACGCCAACAAGGTTTTCCTCCGCACTTCTTACAATTCGACGGGGAGTATGCATGCCTCAGTCATTGCTGGGGTTCTGTGCGACCAACGACTTTAACTCTGGGTACGCTTGAAGAACTTAGCATGGGGATAAAGACCAGCGAGCTTCCACAGACGTTCCAAGATGCCATCTGGTTGACCCACCAGTTAGAATACGGTACCTTTGGATTGACAGCCTCTGCATCTTCCAAGATGACCACGATGACTGGACAAAGGAATCGGCACGAATGTGCGACGTCTACAGGAATTCTACACTCACCATTGCGGCAAGTCGGGCGGCGGGAGGCTCGGAGGGCTTTCTTGGCACCAGACTGGACCGCACCTACGTTTCGGTTCCTTTCCACCATGCTAAGGCAACATCTGGAGATGCTTGGGCGTTCGCTCTGCCATTGAAACATGTTAACGGTTGGAATCAGCCATATCTTCACATGGAAGAGGAGCCTTTGACAGGCCGTGGTGGGCGCTGCAGGAGCGCTGTCTGTCCCGGCGGACCCTGCATTTCAGCCACTCCCAAATTTACTATGAGTGTGAACGCATCTCCTCTCGGAAGACGGCTTTGTTGGATCTCAGGGTTTCTTTGGGAATATGTTCGTCCTGGATGACTACCGCTTAGAGTGGTCCAGGAAAGATGCCGTCCGCTGGCGTGATGTTGTCTCACTGTACTCGAGCCGGAAACTCACATGCGAAGACGACAAACTACCAGCGGTGGGAGGCTTGGCAGCTCACTATTCGTTGGATTCCATCCGAAAAGGTGATGTTGTTGTCGCTGGAAATCGATATCTCGCGGGGCTTTGGTGCGACGACCTGCTTGAAAGTTTGTGTTGAGTATTGACAAGCGAGGTCCTCCAGGATTCCGCCCCCAGATATACCGCGCGCCGACGTGGTCTTGGGCGTCCGTTGATGGAACCGTTCAATACCTTTCGTTCAATCCAATGAGCGAGCTCGCCATCGTTGAAGCTGCGCATGTAGACCTTGAGTCTCCAGAAAGTCCTTTGGGAAGGTCACGGGGGCTGGGCTCACTTGAAGGCGATCCGGCTTCGGCCGCAAAGGAAGCCTGACCAGTCGGCTCTGTATTTCTCCGAGGACGGTGTCGGCTTCTATATCTATTGCGAATGGGATTCAGAGGTATACCGTACGCCAGAGGAGGGCATGCCAGTAAAGCCAACAGGGGTGAGACGGAGCTATTTGCGATACCCTTGGGCTGGTTAGGGAGCACGACGGCTACTTATCCGACAACGTCCTTGTAGGACCAACGTTCCTAATCCTGAGGGAAGTGGAACATCATGTTTATTCACATTCTCACATACAGGATTTCAAAGAGTTGGGGCAGGGATGGCGCAGTGGCTTTCTAACGATGGAGGAAGCTCAGGAAAAGAACAGCTAGTCCGGCTGATTGTGGATAAGTGGGCGGTTGCAAAGGAGCGAGGGGACCTAGAGGATATCTTGCTGTTGTGAGAATGGTAGATTATCTTCTATTGAGATGGAACGTCAAGGCTAGAAAGTACCTGGGATTGATCATGCCGTCTTACGACTTTAGACCACACCGTCAATGCTGTCCTGCATCACCCGATACGCTCGTCGGCGTTATTCAACCTCATACCGAAAGTCTCCCGGATACCTACCCTTCACATCCTAGATGAAACGAGAAAAATAGTATGATGAAATTTCCCTTGCCGGTCCGACAACTTTCGTCACGAGCCCCGCGACTCCATAAGTTGTTCTATCTAATCGGCCCGCATCCCGCTGGGAAAGGAACCTTAATTCTTTTCCCCATTTCAACCCGCCTTTCAACGTCGCCCCTGGCGATGGTTGGCCAATGCCTGCTAGTTCCCTCCAAGTCGGGCGTAGGCCAAGGCGCCAATGATCCCAGTTGATGGAGTGACGATGTGGTGATGAACGGGGTACGCGGGGGCAGGAATAACCGAAACGGCAGCTTTCTTAGACTCGGTCTCGTCGGAACGACAATGTCAGCTGAGAGAGAGAGAGAGAGAGAGAGAAAAAAGAAGTCGATGATGCCGGGGTTTGGAGGCAGTGCTCTGGGATCGGCTTAGAGGGAGCCGGAGTTTGTGGGGAATGGGGAAGACACTAATTAATTAGCTGGTTCAAGTAACCGTATCCTTGGTAATGGACAGGCACGCACAGAAATGCACACATATATATAGGATCACTATAAGCCGGTTAGAGAGGCATTGAGAGTCCAGGTTCCAGGTGCTTTCTCATCAACTCTCCCATCATGAAGAACCTCATTCTGTCTGTCGTTGTTGGCTTCGCCCAGCTGAATGGGCTGTCTCACGCCCGGAGCTCCTCCATCTCCTCCACCGCTTCAGCTACATCCAGCAGTGTCGACATCCCGACCGGCATACCCATCATTGGCGACTATGATGGCGCCTACCGTCCCCAGGTCCACTTCTCTCCTCCCCAGCACTTCATGAACGACCCCAATGGCATGTTTCGTGATAGCAACGGCACCTGGCATCTGTACTACCAGTACAACCCCAGTGGCGTTGTCGCAGGCAATCAGCACTGGGGGCATGCGACGTCGGAGGACCTGTACCACTGGACTAACCAGCCCATTGCTCTGTTCCCGCCCGAGGACGATGTCTTCATTTTCTCGGGGAGTGCGGTTGTCGATGTGAACAACACGTCGGGCTTCTTTCCGGACCAGGACAATGGCGTTGTTGCCATCTATGTGAGTCGCATAAACCAGTGAATTGAATTGATCTTGGATGGACGTTGAATTGACTCACATGAGTAGACTCTGGCCGCATACCCAGATGGAAACCCTGGCCCACAGACTCAGGCCATCGCCTACTCGCGAGACGGAGGATACACTTTCACGCCTTACAAGGAAAATCCCGTCATCGACAGCACCTCGTCACAATTCCGCGACCCCAAAGTCATTCGCCACGAAGACGAATGGGTCATGGTTGTCGCCTACCCCCACGACTTTGCCATTGGCATCTTCACGTCGCCGGACCTGAAGGACTGGACCGCCACGAGCAACTTCTCATACCACGGGCTCCTCGGTCTGCAGTACGAGTGCCCGAACATGATCCGCATCCCGTACGTGGACGAGGATGGCGAGAAGCAGGATGACATGTGGCTCATGGCCATCAGCATCAACCCCGGAGCGCCGCTCGGAGGCTCCATCACCGAGTACCACCCGGGCACGTTCAACGGCACCCACTTCGAGGCTGTCGACGCGGCTGCTCGAATCGCCGACTTTGGCAAAGACAACTACGCCGGACAGTGGTTCTACGGCCTTTCCGAGGATGAGTACCCCGTGTCTCTTGCCTGGGCGTCCAACTGGCAGTACACACAAGTGGTTCCCACGGGCAGCGAGGGCTGGCGCAGCGTCATGAGTCTTCCCCGTGAGAACTACCTGACCAGGACGGAGCGCATCGGCTGGAAGCTGGTCTCGAGACCTTATGACCTGAGCCCCATCATGGGCCGTGAGCTCGCCTCCAACGACAGCTTCGGCAACGGCACCCTCACGGTAGACTACTCAGACGTCGAATCGCAGGCGCTCTACTGGGAGGTCAACGTAACGGGCATCCCGGACAGCGGCATTTCAGCAACGGCGACCATGAACTTTACCTTCTTGAGCCCCTTGACAGGCGAGTACATCAACGGCGGCTACTACCTCGGCGGTGACACGCCCTTCTTCATCAACCGCGGCGGCGCCCGGGGCTTCGACAACGTCTTCTTCACGGACAAGTTCTCGACCAACAGCTTGCTGACGAACCGCGACTCGTGGAGTTTCAGCGGTGTGATTGATCGGTCGATTCTCGAGGTCTTCATCGACGGGGGCGTGGACAGCGCGACGAACACATTCTTCACCACGCAGCCGCTGTCGCTAATGGTCTTTAGCACGGCGGACTTGCCGGGGATGTCGAGGTCAGCCTGAAGGTTCATTCTCTAGAGAGTGCGTGGGCGGATATGAAGGATGAGGATGATGGGTTGGTGTATGGCAACTTGACTACGAGCTCATAGGGTAATGTTTCTGTTGTAATTTATCTCAGGCTCATATTATGCTTGCCTTGCAGCAATATTAACTCGAGATTAGAGAAGGTAAACATCTAGCTCACAGATTAGAATCAATCACGGCCAGAATAAGAAGAAGAAGAGGCTTAGCCAGACCGAGTGACTCGGAAGGTTCAGCTAGCATCTGAACCACCTTAACCATAAGAAGTTCGGCGTCTTGTCATATGGTATAACAATTTGATCAATTTGGTAACCTATCAACATGCCTAGCTTACACAATACATGATCCCATTCCCATTGCTCAGGCTTATCCATCCTGCCAACCCAACCATTCTACTCCACCAGCTCAATCAACATGGCCTCCAAGAACTGCTTCTGCTCATTAAGAAACTTCCTCGACTCGCCAACATTGAACATCTGACCAGAGCCCCTTTGCTTGCGCAACTTCTTTGACTGGGCCCGCACGCGCTCTTCGAGAACCTCCAGGCGATATTGCGCATACTGGTAGTAAAGCTGCGAAAGGTCGCTGATAGCACGGACGCCCGTAAGCACAATCTCGTCCCTGATGAGAGGGTCCTTAGGGCGGAAGGATGTGACCATGGAGATGCGCTCCCGGGCACCCATGGCCTTGAGAGCCTGGTGCTCAATGTACCTCCCCTGCATAATCACAGCAGTACCCTGGTAGTTCATTAGTGAGTTATAGAGAGACAGGGAGATGGGCGACTTACCATTGCTGGGCCCCGAACCTTCATGATCTCTCCGCTTCCAGTCCGGATGGCCGTCTCGCCCCCAACCATGCCTCTGTAGCAGTCCGGAAAAGCATGGTGACACAGACAAAGGGATAACTGTCGTGATGCCATGCAAAAGCGGGAGAATCGTTCTTTTCGCTCTCGTCGTTGGCTTGCGAGATGTTTGTGTCGTTGTTGATGGAGACGTTGAGATGGCCGACGTCAAAGTCAATGGCAGGGACCAGCTCGACGCCGGCAACTCTAGAGATGGCACTGAGAATCTCGGGCTATGCCAAGCAGCAAACGTGAAAGGAGCCAGTCTAACACTGATCAGAAGTGTGTTGATACAACGAACACGACGGACTTACCGAGGGCCAAATCCTCGAATCATGTTCTTGGCAAAGTCGGAAGAATACTGGCAGGTTTCGAGGACAGGCTGGCTGAAGATCTCAGCCCTCATCTGCTGGACCGCCTCAGGTGTGAAGATGGAAAAGGGTTCCGAGACGGCAGTGTCAGAGATGCCCTGGCCCTCGAGGCCAATCTCCCCCATTGTGAATATCTTGGTGGGATGCACAATGTTCAAGTGCTTCTTGGGATCAAAGGGAACCTTGTCGGCCTTTCCCTCATCAGTGATGTATTGGGGAAGGTCGTGTATCGGGCGAGTTGGCCCCTTGATCTTAGGCCCGACGGGGCTGGCGGGGCAGAGGGCATCATGCCGTGGGTTGCCATATTGACGTGTGTAAAAAGGCGAGGTGGGAGACAGACTTGAGATGGTGATTACATGGGTTTGGTATCAAAATGCTAGTTGCTATACTGATCTAAGAAATCACCGCTGAAGGGAACGGTGCTATTCAGAAGTTTATACCTTGAAGTCTCGCCGCTTGTAAAACTAGGTGACATCCGGGGAGCTGCATGGGTTGAGAAATGTTTACTAGATTGGGTAATGGCTTGGGGAACCACATGACGATGAAGTACACCAGGCCTGAAATGGAAATTTCAAGGAGAGCAGCCCTCTACCACATCAATCGGCGGCAAGTGGATGTTCTTATGATATCCAGTGTTACATGAATCTGATTTACATGAGCTCATCTCGTCGTCATTGCTTGATCGTACCCAAAGCTGAAAGTTCAATTTGCAAGTGTTCGTGTTGGTACCTAAGTGATATCGAGAGGGCCGCCCAGTTCCCGCCAACACAACCGACGCTAGGGCTCCAAGATTATAGTAGAAATAACCTTCCTTCCTCTCTGAAAACAATCGCAACGAAACCGATACGTGCAGGAGAATGGGACATCCCAGATTACTCCAGGCCAGCTAGCTTATCACATTACCCCGAGTTTGCCACGCACGTCGGCTGTTTTATACCGTACTGGAAAGTGGCGGCTTTGGCCTGCCTAATCAACCCAGCCGGGCATGCATCACATGCACCTCGTACGCCACGGCGGACATCAGTTGCCTTAAATGTGGGATGTCTTCTTTACGGTGTTGAAGCAGTTTTCATCCTCTATGCGGATATCTCAGGGAAACCTCGAGTCTCAGGCACTGCTTGAGATCGTATCAGAAAAACAGTTCAGAGTGAAGAAGCCTCGCTAATATTAGTGCCAAGTTGTGACTACTCCATCTTGATCGTGTTAGATTACACCAATTTGCTAGCATGAGAACAAAGGATCTGTTTCAACATAAGGTACGGATTTTTGGTGGAAATACTCTTTACATCCCCAGAAAGCTGTTCTAGTCTGTAATTGTTAATATTGTATTATCAATTTGCGAAATTGACCGGATGAGAAACGAAATTGGCTTACTGCCGACTTGTAATGTATCCCAGAGATACCCGATGATGTTTGTTTTCAGGCAACATCTTAAACACTGCCCGACTAAACTGCATTTAGGCCAATACATATGACGCGTGACAACGACCTTCTTAGTTTTTCATTTCAACAGGGCAATGACCTGGTGTTTAACCATCTCAGAGCTCCGTGTTCGTGGCGCCAAGCGCGGCACCTGTTATCATTCCTTCACCGAGCACATCAAACGTATCACCTGAAATAACCACAGAAATCTATCTGAACCTCCCGATAATGAGTTCTTCTTATCCAGAGTATATACTTGCTTCCTCTCAACTATTTCTCCAGAGACAGAGGTTTTGGCACCGAGTTCCGTCGCCAGGAGCTTCCAGCCCTAACCACGTCGTATAAGTACCCCACTAAATCAGTCAGAAAGCAACAAAGCGAAATTGCCCCCGTGGCCTAATGGTTAAGGCGCCTGCCTTCAGGAGATTGCCAGTTCAACCCTGGCCGGGGGCTTGGTTTTTGCTTCGTTTTGTCACTTTCTGATCTGCGCATGGTGACACTTAATCCACTGAACATTGGGAAAATGGTTTGCAATGAATGATAGCAAGCTCACCTAGCAAATACGTGATCTCTTTTTATTTCTTCATTCTCTATAGACCCGACGACTCTTGACCATGCGGTTCTTACTTGGCGTCCTGGTGTCTGTCCTGCTAGTATATATATGTACGTGCATCGCCCATGATTGATCAAGATCCGAAAGTGGCAATTATAATGAGTGCCACCCTTAAGATTGCTTGAGTTGACCCAGTTATTCTTTATCTGTAGATAGTTATATTCTCGTAAGCAAAAACTGCAACATTGTCTAACATCGTCGAATAGACATCATTCGAAGGCCAGTTGGACCAGACAAGCTCCGAGATACAGTTCGGGGTTCGTAGCAGTACGATACAGGGTACCTAAGCCAGCTCAAACTGGCAGTCAACGTCCTAACCCGTGGGAAGTTGGGATCGGAAAGTAAAAAGAGATGCAATAATGCAGAGGCCGAGGCGAACCCCGGCGGCTGGGTTTAGATAACCGGAACGCATTTCCAAAGGAGGCCTAGTTGACACTTCTTCGACAGTGGCAGGAGTCTCGACAAGCTCATGCTTTCCCTCTTCCATTCACCCAAGTACAAGTAGCGGGGACGTATAGTCCCGGATTACAATTTGCGAGTTAGAATGTCAAGGTTTGTCGTTCTGCTACAGTAGATGCATTTCCAATGATTCACCAACGCGATTATAGCCTATCCGCAACCTTGATATAGTGCCTAGTAGTGATAACTAGCATGACTCACAGGAACAAAGTAAGACTAGCCAGTGTCTCATGGTATTCACTATCTCGACCAAACCTCCCACAACAATCAAGAGTATCATGGTTGGAGCTTCGAGGTCTTGGTGATAGAATCTGGCACAACTCTGCGTGGTCGCGAGATGGGCTTTTTTTATATTTTTATCCTGGCCACCACGGTTAGTCTGCTTGACGGTTCGTGTGCTTGTCTCCGTGGGCAAACAGAACTGAAGCAGAGACTTGACTTATCGAACAAATAAAGCCTGAGATTAGAGCTCATTGTCAATTGTAGTCTAATACGCCAAGGCGATCAATTGGCGTATTCGTTCTTCCGCTCCGAGTGTCTTGGCTGTGTCTACAATATTCTCTGTTCTATATACATTTCAACAATAGGCTATCCTCATCGAACCAGTTGCTAGCCACAGATGAACGGCTGTTTCTCCCAGACCCTACTGCTGTGGCTTTCGAACTCTAGATACTCAAAGCGAGAGCCTCGCATCTCCTCATGTGTGCACTATTTGACGAGGTTGATGTCAAGTTTTGAGTGTGGGTATATTGAAGACGTGGAAAGACAGGAAGACTACCGGCCGGGAGGCTACCATCCTATTCAAATCGATGACCGTCTTCACAAGCGATTCCGTATAGTACACAAGCGATACCGTATAGTACACAAGCTTGGCCACGGCGCATTTTCGACGGCCTGGCTCGCTCTTGACGAGCAAACATCGAAGTATGTCGCCGTCAAAAGTCGGAACCGCAGATGCAGACAGGCGAGAGGCAGACATTCTGTCTCAGCTCACGACAGGAGTCGCTGCTTGTAACTCCACCGAAGACAAAGCGTCGATGATCCCTATGGCCATTGATCGTTTCAGTCTAGATGGTCCTGATCGGACTCATTCTTGTTTTGTGGCAGTCCCCGGCAAGATGCAGCCTGATGGATGCGAAAGAGGCGTCAGATTCGAGACTTTTCCAGCTCGATCTTGCCCGGTCTCTGGCTGCCCAGCTTGTCATGGCTATCTCTCTTGTTCACTCGCAAGGGTATGCTCATGGAGGTGAGTGTTCCTTACCTTCAGTTCTGCCTCTCTGGAACTCTAATAACGCCCTCGCTCAGACCTTCATCTTGGCAACCTCCTTCTCCAGCTGCCATCTTCTCTCAACAACCTCTCAGTGGAGCAGTTGTATGCTAACTTTGGGGCCCCGAGCCAGAGCCTGTCGTCCGCCTCGACGGAAAAGTAACCTCTTTGGCATCCGGGGTTCCTTCGCACGCTATCCCGCCCGTGTGGCTAGGCGTAGCAAGCGATGAAATTATCCTTGACGAGGCGAAGCTGTTACTTAGCGATTTTGGTGTCGCATTTCGCCCGTTAGATATGGACCGCTTTGAATCGTATACACCCCTTGTGATACGGCCGCCTGAGGCGCACTTCGAGCCGATGATTCCTCTTTCATATGCGTCGGATATATGGAGTCTCGGCTGCACTATCTTCGACTTACTTGCCCATAGGTCCCTGATCGACGGCATCCTCACGGCTCAGCAAGTTCACTTACAAGGTGCTCTACCGTCCGAGTGGTGGCAGAAGTGGGAGCAGCGGTTCAAATGGTTCGACGAAGGCGGGAAGACCGCTCAGCAAACGAGCGTGACATGTGGACTTGGGAAAGACGGTTCGAGCGATGGACACAGGAGCCGAGACGCTCTTGCGGTATGAATGTTATCAGCGAGGAGGAGAGAGTGACACTGCTTGAGTTGTTACACTGGATGCTCGCATGGAGGCCTAGGGAGCGGCCAAATGCAGAGGAGGTTTTAGACACGGCTTGATGAAGCGGTAGGCTCTGCCGGCGTACGAGGAGAGTCGGAGTATTTCCGTAGGCGGGGAGATTCCCAAAGTAGGCACCTTAACTTAACGATGGGAGGGCAAAAGAATAGCCACAGGTTGTTCGGTTTCACTAGAAGTTGACCGATCTAGAAGCGGGTGCCGCGTTTGTCGTCATGTGATGGTAGCGTGGATGCATGGAAGTTGGAGATGACCAGCTGTGCGTGTGATCTCAAATGCTAGCAGCGAGGAAGGCGGCACTAGCTCCCCAGCATCGTCTTGACCGCCGCAGAGACAACAAATGCGACGCTACGGGGCGTTTTGATCGGAAACTTCCTGATGATTACAGACAGCAAACGAGCACTGGAGAGAGACGAGCACGGTAGGTTGTGGCCGGGATGGATGGCCTCCACTGCCAAGGCCCGGGCCACACCTAGTTTATTTACTACGCAGCGGTATCTGGCACGGACACAATACGTCGACCAACATATATCTAGAAGTCAGCGTCATCATCCATCCTCGAGCGTCCCGTCAGCATCGGCACATGAGAGAGGAAACAGGACTCGGGCCCGTCGACGAACGCTCATCAAAGTCTCAAGCCACACACAGCCAGAGTTCTTGTTCAGGTGTCCACACGCCGACGGCTTTCTTCCCTGTCTGTCTCAGGTACTAGCTCCACGCGACCAAGACAAGCCTCGTCCACTCAAGGCACGAGCCGGAGCCCACTCCGCTGCCACCGATCCGAACTGCACCTATTCGATGGGCCTGGGAACCGCCTCCAGCGCCTTGAAGCCCCTAAAGCCCCCTAAGAGCCCCTAAGAGGATCCCCGCGCGCCAGAAGATCCGGGCCTCCACCGCCTCCACCCATCATTATCATTATCCTCCACTCCACTACCACGGGACAATACGAAGGACACGGCTCCATCCTCAAATTCCCCATCATGCCCCTTCTCGTCCCCAGCCCATCGACACACCATCATCGTCCTCTACGTCCTCTACGTCCTCTACGTCCTCTACATCCTCTCCGTCTCCTCCGTCCGCCCCTCCCATCCGCCTCCTCCTCCAACTTTCCCGTCGCCTCTCCCGCCAGTTCCAACCGCGACGCCCTCCCCTGCTGCTCCCCGGCCTCTCCGACCTCCCTGGCCGTCCACAACCCATACCGCCCCTTCGACAACAACGTCTACTACAGCTACAACCACCCCTAGCCAGTCCACCGTCGCTTCAAGAACTCCGCCAGCTTCATCGTCCTCGCCATCATCAGCAGCAGTACCACCACCACCACTACCGCCACCGCGAGCAGCAGACATAACATCTCGAACTGGCCAAGCGGCAGCCGGCTCGTCGTCTCTGCTGCGCGGTCCCTGACCGACGACGAAACCGACGACGACATCGAAATGGAGCCCATCACCGGCCATCGCCGCCGCCGGAGCAGCCTCATGAACCCCGTAGGTAGCCAACCCGGCCCCTCCAGCCGATCGCGCACTCCCAATGCCACTGGCAGAAGCGCCCTGGACGATTCCAAAATTTCCGAGGAAAGCGCCGGTGCCGATGGCTTCGCGAACCGCCACGACGACACGGGAGATGAGAGCTACACCGACGAGGATCTGCAAGACGACGAAGAGACGGGCTTGACGACAAAGGGGAAGCACAGAAAGCAAAAGAAACGCCAGAGGCACACTCAGTTGGACCAGCGCATTGCCAGAGAGAAGAAAACTCTCCGCCGAGGAGCGCAAGGAGGCTGACAAGGACGTCGTCAAGAGATTGATCATCAATGGCGTATTGATCTTGCTTTGGTATCTCTTTTCGCTATCCATCTCCTTGGTACGCCCCCGATGCTATACTCGCCATCGTTGAGCCAGATATACTGACATTGCAACCATTAGTACAACAAATGGATGTTCGACAAGGATCGCCTTAACTTTGCTTTCCCCTCTTCACTACATGCATGCACATGGTGGTGCAGTTCGTCCTCTCCGGTGCCGTCCTCTCTTCGTATCCCTACGGCCGAATCATGGACGCAACTTAGACATGTCCGAGTCCAAGCCTCCTGGCATGACCAAGATGTTCTACATTACCAGGATTGGGCCGTGTGGTGCTGCTACAGGTCTGGACATTGGCCTGGGCAACACATCTCTCAAGTTCATCAGCCTCACGTTCTACAGTACGTATCCCTCTTCATTTTCTGCTCTTTGCCAACCCATCCCCATGCTGACTTAACTACCCAGCCATGTGTAAATCCTCCTCCCTCGCCTTCGTTCTCATCTTCGCGTTTCTCTTCCGTCTCGAGGTTCCAACCTGGCGCCTCGTCGGTATCATTGCAACCATGACCCTCGGTGTCGTTCTCATGGTTTTCGGCGAGGTCGAATTCAAGTTTGGCGGGTTCATGCTCGTCATCTCTGCCGCCTTCTTTTCGGGCTTCCGCTGGGGCCTGACGCAGATCCTCCTCCTCCGCAACCCCACCACCTCAAATCCCTTCTCGAGCATCTTCTACCACGCCCGTCATGTTCTTCGTCCTTCTTGCGCTTGCCATCCCTGTTGAGGGTTTCGGCAACCTCATCGAGGGCTTCAAGGTGCTCAGTGGGGTGCCGTCCTTCTCTCTTCCTGCTCTTCCCCGGCTGCTTGGCCTTCTGCATGACCGCGTCCGAGTTCGCCCTGCTGCAGCGCACATCGGTCGTCACCCTTTCTATTGCCGGCATCTTCAAGGAGGTTGTAACCATTTCCGCCGCCTCCGTTGTGTTCCACGACAAACTCACTATCATCAACGTCATTGGCCTGCTCACTACGCTGATCGCCATTGTTGCCTACAACTACATCAAGATCTCAAAGATGCGCCAGGAAGCTCAGCACAATGTCCACGATCGGCACATTCAAGAGGATGATGTCTCCATCCGGAGCCGCAGCAGCACCAGCAGCGATGTGAACGAAGACCGGCATGACGGCCCCGAGGAGAGCGCTGGGCTGTTGCACCGCAGCGAGGACCGACATGACACATTAGTCACTTCTGAAAGTGACTTCCAACCGTTAGTCGAGCCGTTATCAGCTTCGACGAGCACAAATCTCGCCGATCCGACTGAGCATTCCTTTTGTGTATTGTGAACAGTTCCCATTTTCCCCAGCATGGCTCATCAGGCGTAACGTATCCTCGGAGACTCTCGTAATTTTCATTTTGTATTAGTAGACCAGGCATCATGTCAGATATAACGGATGGGATTGATACATGG
>JAULBG010000022.1:0-96784 GCA_030864175.1 Neonectria faginata | reverse complement strand
CAGATGCGGACTTCCCTGTGCACAAAGGGCCTCACCATCCAACTAGGCCAGCGAGGAAGCAAGAAACTCCTCCTGCTTTCTTCAGACCAATTGCTGAGTCTTTCTCATCGGCCAGGGCAAAATAGCTGGCCGCAACAAGGAGAAATCCCAGGTCGACGAAAGCGAATATCAAGATGTACACGATGTTCGTAGGAAGCGAGGCGATGAGGAAAGTTAGGACAAAAATTGTCCAGACTTTCAGGACCACGTTAGTGCAAGCGCGACACTTGGAGGACTGGTGTATACCTACGAAGGACAAAGAACCCCAGGGCATTATTGAGTTGTGCCGTCTCACCGCCATACGCAGCTACGATCCCGAATGCCGGTGTCAAAATCGCGGCATATCCGGCATAGAAGAGCGCTTGAAGCCCGCATATTAGCCACCTTGTGAAACTGAAAAGCTGAATTGTGCGTTCTTACCAAAGGCGCTGAAGACAGTGTAGGAGAATCCATTGCCAGCCGCGAGCTCCCACTGCGCACTGATGAGCAAGCCCAAAGCGGCAACAAAGAAGAAGTTGCCGACGTAGACGTTGGTGATGGTAACGCCTCGGAGCTCCATGAGACTTAGGGAAAGAGTAGTCAGAGTCGTGGCGAAGGCTCCAATGGGCAACGCAGTCTGATTTTGTTAGTCCTGCCCTGATTTTCCAGATCAATAAGATGGGATGGAGAACTTACGGCTGATGCAGGCAGAGCTTGGATGGTTCGGACGTTGACCAAGCCGGTTTGCACCGTGGAGCTCCTCTCAAGCTCCTTCTCGTTGGTAATCTGGCGACTACTCTCGCTGCCGTTCTCTTGAACCCGAGACATGATGGAAGCCGCTGTTTGGGAATATCCTGTCAATAAATTTGAGAATGTTTATAGAGATCTATGCAGCCGGACCAAAATAATGTGTCTTGGGGACGTGTGCCCTTAAAGCGAAGTGGTGTGCTGGTATAGTCCTTGACCGGGCTCCCTGGTCGTCTGCATTCACTCGACAAACCAAATGAAACCTAAGCTGCGTCATGTAGATGAAAGATTTCACGCCATCCACGGTGAAGTTGTATCATCGGCACTAGGTACCTACAGATCCAAGATCGGCGCCTGGTAGTGGAGAATCCCGGGACTTGGACACCAAGCCCCGGACACGGCCAACGAGGGGTGGTAAACCTAGATCTTGGCATATGGACTGGGCATTTCATATCAGACATCCTACAGTAGCGTGGTCAGGTATGAGTACGAAGCGGCATGGCCCACAGTTGCATCGGTATTGCGTATTCGCTGGAAACAAGGTAGGCGATCCTCAAGATCATCGCTGCCCTCTTACCCGGTATCTGGGACCCTTCAGAAGTGGTAGGCAGACTTTCAGCGGACGCACCGCAGTCAACATTATCGCGGCATGGGGTGGCATGGGAATAATGCTAAAGTAGCTTTGAAGTAGCAAGCGAAAAGGGAATAGAGAGATCTGAGCGACGGAAGACTACAACCTTTTAATGCTCGACAATCAATATCAACGAGGCATTAGCAGTTTGCATTATAGACTTCCTTACGTCCAGGTAATCAACGAGCTGTAGAACAACGCAGTTTCTTTTCTCGTCTTGCGGTTTATATTCAATGCGCCTTATGGGATGTCCGATAAGATCGAACCCCTCTTGCTTCCACTGTACCCTCTGGCTTCCACTGTACCCTCTGGCTTCCACTGTACCCTCTGGCTTTGCAAAGCCCTCCCAGATGATTGACCACAGTATCAGTCTCTCGTAGCAGTGACGAACGTGGGCAGTCAATCGCCCTGAACAAGAAACGTGTTTGTATTTGACGTCCTACAGAGTCGAGACCAAAATAGATGATTCAGCCCGCAATATACCTTCTATTACTCAAACACATCTTGAAGACTAGAGCCTCTTTCCCGGACTTACTGACAACCTGTTGAGCCTTGGGCACAATATGCTGACTTCACTGGAGTGACATGTCACGGCGTTTGTCGTATGTGCGTTGAGATGATCGAGATTGAGTTAGTTAGTTTGGTTCTATGGCTTGTATACCAGTTATGGATAATAAGAAAGATAGCCTGTTCTTCTCGCCCTGCGTCTCTGGCGCCTTGCCTGTGTAGCAGAGTATCTGATACGGCAGCCACTTCACATCCTCAGCTGCATCATTCGGGTACTCCTTTTCTTCATCAGGAACTATTCTCATTTCCATCCTGTGGTCACGCAGTAGCATAGCAAGTGGCAAACGCTCTATTACCGCCATTGAATTACCTGCGTTAAGTCGAAAAACCTGCGATGGGTGATGTCCATTGAAGTTAACGACCCTAAGGCGGCACATTCTGCGGTGATCCCAATCTCAATTGCCTGGCAGTTAATTAATGAAGAGAATAGTTAATAAGGTAAGTTAACCCACATGGTATTGCATGAAGCGGCATAGTTCTTCAGATAGCTCTAGTAGTCTAGAGGACTTAAGCCTTGTGCGCTCATTACGTGGAATTATACCCATGATCTCCTTGCTTGCAATCTTCGGATATGATCCATACTTTTACACAAGGGTATTAATTTCTAAAACGATAGCGATATTTCCTCATAGGTGGGCTTGAAATCTTCTTCAGAAACCCCTCCACCTTATGAGCACTTACTTATTAGACATAAAAACATAAACTCCTAAGAATACACACCTGATTTTCTCCCTAAAGAGTAAATATATGAGCTTGGATGCACGCAGACAAACCGAATCTAACTGCATTATAGGCGTAGTCAAACAAAAAGACTCGGTTTGTGTCAGTTCATTCAAAACTAAGAAGTAGTCTTAAGTAAAACCAAAGAGAATTTTAAGATATGGTTCTACTTTAAGTCAGCATTACATCTCACTCATCGTTTTGCGGACTACCAACTGCGAAATTCCAAGTAAATATGAGTAAAAGGGGAGACACACTTAACGTTAAAGAGCATGTCTTGAAATTGCAGGCATTTCGAGGCTCCGCTCCGCCATTGAGAAAGCGCCCGATCGTTTTCGGTCTCTAAATAAAGTCGTATAATCCTATTAGAATCTAAAACCCTAAGAATGTTTTTCTTGATAGCCAAGGTGCATGCGCCAGCCAAGATCATAATCTAGGTCTAACTATTAGAATCGATTCTTCTGGCAACTGTGTCCGATAGCTTTATGTATATCATCCGCGTACGATCTTAAGGCGATATATCATCTAGGGTGAGTTTATCAAACAGCACAGTAACATCATTGTCAGACTGTGGGCGCCCCTCAGCCTAGTCACGCCCATTCCATCCGCACAGAAATGTCTTCACGTCTCCGCGTACTTTATCTTCTTCCCTAGGTTGGCGCCATTTGGGACCTTTGCTATCCTCAAAAACCTGGTTCTCCATCGCTATTCTGGACCATGATCCGATCGTTTGCTGACTTTTGATGTAGAGAAAACCTGGTGTGAATACCGGTCTCTGGTGGTCTGGCGCTTGGAAGAAGCGCAATGTTAACTTCACGAAGAAGATTGGTATTTCTTCCTGTTCGTCACAGCGCCCATTCTCTCAGCATCCCTGTTCGCATAGGAATTGAATTTGTGGCGTAGACGCAGACTTTGAGGTGGAGTTTAATACATAGTCTTTGCAACCTGGAATGCGGCCTATTCTTGGGTAAATGGCTGGAGACGATTGCCTGTGCACTCACTGACGGCCAGGTTCTACGCGAGGATGAGAAACGGCTGCTTGGAATTGTCGCGAGCATCATTAGTGAAACTGACCTGGGTCCTACAATCAGATGCGAAGCAGATGGTATTCGAAAAGCCAAACTTATGGCTACTGCCGTCGTTAGATTTCCTATCAAACTCTACCATGTCCAAAATATTAAAGCACTGATTCATTAGTTTACTAACAGTATATAGTTGAGTGTATAAGCTCTTGGCTGCACTCCAAACTAATGCTTTCCGCTAACCAACAGCCTCAGTCTATTGTCATTCTATCAGTGCCGGCCACTTTCCTTTCTCAACATCGGCTCGTATCCTCACTGCGATCTCGCGTGGCGCCTCGGCAATGTGCCCGGTATCGTCGAGCCACTTCTGCTCTGCTGCAGTATTCTCTCTGCCCAGAATTCCATTCTGATACGGATACCGCCTGAATCGTTCAATAATGGGCCAGTGGGCGTCCTTAATCAGATACCACCAAAATGCCCAGCTGCTAGACTTCCACTGCCATCTTCTCCCGGGCACTTGAACACTTTCCGCAGGAAGACGAGATCGTCTTTCAGCAACGCGTCCCTCGTTGCACGGCACGGGTCGTTTGTCCCCGTGTATGCCTCCACTGCAGCTCGTGTGTCTTCTGCGAGCACCAGCCCGATCTTCTGGCTGTCCAGGTCCTCAGCGTGCAGGAAGGGTGTTGATCGAGTGAGTTGCGCCACGACCCAATAGTCAATGTGTTTAGAACTGGAAGACAAAAGTAACGCTTTCGATTTGTACCTCCAGTGACTGCAGTGAGGGACTTTTCATCACCGAACCCCGCGTCATGTTTAACGCACGTGAGACTGGTTCAACGCCTTCACCGTTGCATTGTTCGTCAGCAGCTGCACATCCCGCCCTTTAAGGGGTCTTTATTGTGCAGAAGCTCTACGGTCTTTGTTCTCACATGCTAGCATATTCCATACGGTCATAAATGCACTATCATGGAAGTAAGTTCGTTGTTATGAAACTGCTCCCTAGAAATTTGTGCTGGCGTCATGCGCGCTGAGTCCACCACATCATGCGAAGACCGTAGAACGGGCCAGACATCTGGATTCTGGCTCTGTACGGTATCTAATACCCCCGCAGCAAGTCTATGATAGCACTGAGACGCGAGGATTGTCGGTTATCCCAGCGGCTATCTTCATGGTTCTTGAACCCAATTGGCCAACACCATTCGCAGGTCTAGTTCAAATGTAACATTATCCCACAGATCCAGCACACCCTCCACACTAACTCTTCATCCCATCCCATGATTACTCAACTAGGGCTGTTCATCTCCCTAGTATGATCACCAGGAGTCCTTCGATCCCTGTTAGCGCCACATGACATAACCAACTTCCTATTCGGTCAACTGTCCGCTGTGTCCTTTGCTCCGCATTGCGTCTGGATGGCTGCAAAGGTAAACGGCGTGACCCTTATCTAGTCGATCTTTCCGTTGGAACTATCAGGTGGAAGCCGAGGCTGCGACTGTAATGGTAGTATTCGATCCTTAAGGTCTGGAGGCCTGAAGGTCTGAGAAGACCTTGTTGCATTTTCCGTCACCTCCTCATGTGTCTCAAGCAGGCGTTTGCTCTTGCGGTCTCGGGCTGTCGGGCTCCTTTGCGTAGAAATATAGGCACGTAACGTTGCTATCTCAACATGTCTGGTGACGAAAAAGTCGGGCCTTTATCGCGACTCTTCACATCGGCCTTGGTCATCAGCTTCACTTTGCATCAGACGAGCCTGATGTATAAGGTGGCATGATACATCTGTCGTTTGGAAAGCGACACCACAACAATGGTCTTTTGAGACTTTTTCAAGAAATTCCTGCCAAAATTGAACGTGGTGGTGTTGATAGCAACCATAAACTACACTTCTCTAAACTTCTAAGAACTGAATCGGTAAGTATATAACAACGAGCTGAGCCCTCTTACGCTAGTTCTTCATCCCTCAATATCTCATCGTAAGCTAGCCCCAAGAGTTTCAGAAATCCACTCTATTCTACTTTGCATTTCTCATTCTCTGCGATCCAAGAACCACAGCGTCCAACTTGCGAAATTCTTTACGATGGTCGCCACGATGCACGACTCCCCGGGTGTGTCAAGCCCAGTCAAGCTGACGGACGAGGCTACCGTTCCCAAGGTAGCAAATGGGTACGCCAATTCGGTGTACTTTGTAAACTGGTATGTGCTCTCGTCCTGTGAGCGAAAGTATGCACACGTCTCATTGATTGTAGGGGCATCTATGGCAGGAACTATCAGCCTCAGAATCTCCCGGCCTCACAGATCTCGCATGTCCTGTATTCGTTTATGAACCTCCAAGCAGATGGAACTGTGTATGCCGTCTTTCCAACTAACCACACCTTGACGTGGGTCGCTAATGCCATCCAAGATACACTGGCGACTCTTATGCCGACCTGGAGAAACACTATCCAGACGACTGTAAGCAATCTCACTTGTCACATGTTTCAGATATTCGTTAACGAATATTCCCGCAGCTTGGAATGAGCCCGGCACCAATGCATATGGTTGTGTCAAGCAGCTGTTTCTTCTCAAGAAGGCCAACCGCAAGCTGAAGGTCATGCTTTCCATCGGTGGTTGGACCTGGTCTGTCAACTTTCCAGCTGCTGCTAGCTCTGCTGCGACTCGAGATACATTCGCCAAGTCCTCTGTCACTCTTATGAAGGACTGGGGCTTCGACGGAATCGATGTCGACTGGGAATATCCGGCCAACGATACTGAAGCGTCCAACATGATTCTTCTGCTCCAGGCTATCCGCAATGAAATGGATTCGTACGCTGCACAGTATGCGTCTGGGTACCACTTTCAGCTATCGATCGCCGCCCCAGCTGGCCCTGAGAACTACAGCAAACTCCACTTGAAAGAGATTGGAGCCGTTGTTGACCATGTCAACTTGATGGCGTACGACTATGCTGGCTCGTGGAGTGCTTATTCTGGCCACAACGCCAACCTCTATGCGGCCACAGGCAACCCTAATGCGACGCCCTTCAATACCAATGACGCTGTCAAGGCCTATGTTGCCAGTGGCGTCCCCGCTCAAGAGCTCGTACTTGGGATGCCTATCTATGGTCGGTCGTTTGAGAGTACTGCCGGTATTGGACAGCCATTTTCTGGAGTTGGATCTGGGAGCTGGGAGAATGGAGTCTGGGATTACAAGGCTCTGCCCAAGAATGGGGCTTCGGTCTCATACGATAGCACTGCTCAGGCCTACTACAGCTACGACTCGGGCACGCGCGAGCTCATCTCATTCGACACACCTAGTATGGTCACAACGAAGGTATCCTATCTGAAGGGTCTTGGGCTTGGTGGTAGTATGTTTTGGGAGGCCTCGGCGGATAAGACGGGCTCGGACTCCCTCATAGGCACCAGCTATACGTCTTTGGGCGGGTTGGATACGACGCAGAATTGTCTCAGCTACCCCAACTCTCGATATGGTAATATCGTTGCAGGGATGACTTGAGGGGTTCTGATTCATTGTGGGGATTTGATTTCGTGTTCAAACGCTGTCATTGTCTTGGCTGTAATTTTTTCATATGTAGATTCTTTCTGGAGCTGTTATTCATTCGAATGCGTGAGCTTATTATCAAATTGCAAGTGTGTTCCAGGAGTACACTATCCCTGTCCCGTACGTTAAATGTTAACACTCAGGCAGCTCTTGATCCAAAAGAGGGAAGATTCACCAGCTTGTAGAGATATTGACACCCCGCACACTCGTCCTTAGTGAAGGCTCTTGTCCACATAGATAAGCGTGTGAACAGAATAAAGCAGAAATGCTCGTAGAGTAGCCTTGCTGGATGGGCCAACCAGTACTTCTTCTCGGGAGAGGAATGCTGATTGTCGGGATTCGGGCATCCAGTCTCGGGCCCGAGACCCCCGAGACCCCCGAGGAGCGAGCGAGCGGCCGAGTGAAGACGGCCACTCCGAGTCAAGCACTCTGACTAATCAGACGCCTCACACATGTACTACAATACCTCCGTCAATAAACCGAGGGTAGTGTCTCCTCACCTTCTCCTCATCAGACATCATGGCGAGTACACCCTCTTCTCCCCCCTCGAGCGTGCCCAGCAAACCCAGTTTTGCTTGCATCCGCTGTGCCGAGCGGAAAGTCAAGTGCGATCGCCAAAGACCATGTAGTGCCTGTGTCAATCACAAAGTCGACTGCGTCTTTCAACCGCCGCGGCCACCTCGGAGGAGACGCAGACAGGTCAAAGACCAGATCCTGACCGACCGACTCCGATACTACGAGACACTACTTCAGGAAAAGGGCATTGAACCGACCAAGCTGCCAGATCCACAGCCCGCATCCAGTCCTAGTCAAGCAGAAACCGTGGTTCTAAAAGAGTTCCATCCACCTACTCCGGCATCCGTGGAGTCTGAAGCAAGTGGCAGTGTCAGTAAATCGCAGGTGATACATGGCCAAGGCCGCTCCATGTTCGTCAACAAGTAAGTAACTCTCAATCTGTATGAATGTGATCTACTAACATCTGTCCAGTAGCTTATGGTCGAGAGTAGTGGAAGAGGTAGTGTGCCCGAGTTGATTTCCCAAGTTGGGCGCTCGCCTGAGCATATTCACTAACAGTACTGTTAGTTCGACGATCCAGAAGATGCCTTTGAAGACTATTCGAGTGATTCAAATGGCTCAGAAGCATCCAATGATGACTTTAGCTTTGTGCTCAGTACCCGACCAAAACTCAACACCAGATCCCGCCACCCCCCGGCTGAACACATACAGCAATTATTGCAAATTTTTATCGACAATGTTGACCCCCTCGCCAAGGTCGTCCACGTTCCTACGTTGCGAGTAGCCACTCAGAAAGCTGCGAGCAATCTTGAAACCGTCCCACGGAGCTTTGAAGCACTTATGTTTGCCATCTACAGCGCGGCTGTCATGTCGCTAAACAGCGACGAGTGCAAGCAAAGGTTCTGTGAATCCCGAAAGACGTTGCTGTCACGATACATAGCCGCCACCAAAACTGCGTTATCCCGGGCCCGGTTTATGGGAACCACCAGCCTTGTTGTTCTTCAGGCATTGGTTCTATATCTCCTATCGGTGCGAGATATCCATGAACCACGCGCCGTCTGGTCCCTGACAGGCGTGGCTGTTCGCATCGCGCAAGGCATGGGCCTTGAGCGCGACGGAGTACATACGGGCTTGTCTCCTTTCGAAATCGAGATGCGGCGACGTATTTGGTGGCTGTTGAAGACGCACGACTACCGCACTGCTGACCTGTGTGGCCTCCCCAAATTTCGAGATCTTGATTTGGGTCCCGAAAGCACGAAACGACCAACCAACGTCAACGACGATCAGCTCTATCCGGGAATGCCCTCCCTCCCGGTCGGGTCCACCACATTGACAGATGCCGCCTTTGTTTCTCTGAAATATGAGCTTGCCAACTTTGCTGCGGATCGTGTCGCCAGGTTCCGGCAGCAAGGGAAGGATTTCAGCCAGTGGGACCGGGACATGGCTTCGGGGCACGACAAAGCGGGCATGGACGACTCGTTCGGGGACATTGAAGAAGTACTCGAGATGAAGTACCTGCGTTACTGTGACCCTTCTCAACCGTTGCACCTCATGACGATGCTGATGGCCCGATCTTCGGTGAATACCATCCGCTTTCTGACCCATCATCCGAGGCGATGGGCCAGCATTGAGAAGACTCCATTTGCCGAGCGCCAATGGGTATGGGAAGTCAGCCTCAAGCTTCTAGAGCAGCACAACATGTTGCAGTCGAATCCCCAGCTCAAACAGTTCGCGTGGCACGCAACATATGTCATGCAATGGCATGCCTTCATTCACGTGCTTGATACTCTCCGAGCCAATCCGCTCATCGCCGAGGCTGAGAAAGCATGGGGATTTATTGGCAACACGTACAGAAACAACCAAGACATGGTTTTCAACACGAGGAAGCTCATCTACGTAGCCGTCGGCAGTCTGTGCTTGAAAGCATACAATGCTCGCGCAGCTGCACTACAGAACAGGAACATAAGTCCTCCACCCACGCCCGATTTCATACTCCAGTTACGCCAGCAATTAGATGTGGCAAAGGCCAAGAAACAAACGCGACATGCGATGAGCAGTCATTCTGAGGACGTGGTCCTCCCCGGCCAGGCAACAGCTCGCCTCGATGGCTCGAGCCTGGATACCAACCCTTTATTCTCAAGTGGCACGTTGACTTCTACGCAGCTTCATCAGAGTGCAATCTCACACCCGCAGAGTCAAGCACAACTGGACAGCGGTGCCACTAGCAGCGATCCCTACTGGTTCAGCAATGGATTTAATGATGGTCAAGCCAGCACTTTCAATAATGTGATGGGCATGGACCTGGACACAATGCTGGCTGAAGATAATTGTGTGAAAAACAACGCGCTTTCAACCGTCACTTGGGAACAATGGGATACCTGGCTGGCCCAGTCAGACTTGATGCTCTCATTGCCATCAACGCGCGACTAAGTACTGTCCACAATGTATCATCAAAGCCCCTTCTTTACATAGATTAGACTTTGCAAACTACAAATTAGCTGCACGAGGAAGATGGCAATTTCTGCAACTCTTTGGCAAGTACTACAGAAGTTGGAGACGAGACTCAAGCGTACCTGAATCCATTTCCGTTTCCAAAGCTGAGCTCCTGCTGCTCTGAGCTGAGCCGCCGCTGAGCAGGCTGTCGGAGTTCGAGCTGAGCTCGGGTGAGCTGAGGTTGAGCCGCCTGGCTGGCCCATGTCAGAGATATGGACGTCAGGAGTACGAACGTCAGGTATACGGGGCACAGGATGTCAGGTATGGGATAGAACTTTCTAGGATAACAACCTGCTAGCTGTATACCTGCTGTCACGAACAGTACTCGCAGTATTAGCATACGCAGGTGACATCGTTCTACCAAATGAGGGAATCGCCGATCACACAAGTAACGCGGCGCAGCAAAAAGACTCAGCCCCTCTCTCTCCTACCCCTGTCGAGTAATCGTAGCATCTTACCCCGTAAGAATAAAGACGGTCGCGGTCCTGCGTCTCCACCATGACATTTGCGGGTTTAAAAGCATCTTGGCTTGCAATCCCCAGGCCCGAGAGACAGGCACGCCATGTCCACCAACACACCAACCCTCGCATCAACGCCAACCACTCATGGACACAGCACCATCACAAGCCGCGCAACGGTTAGAGTGCCGCATTATACCCCGCCTGCAGGATGTCTCGCTAGCACTAATATTTTCTACCAAGACGGATTGTGCTCCTGGGGAGATGGAGTAGGGAAGAACAAGCCCGCTGACCAGACCTGCAACTACTTTTTTCTTGGCGATTATGATCCCGAAAGCGATTGCCTTCTAGGACCCTTTCATGTCGCCACGCAGTGTCCTGAGCACTACGCCGCTGCACAGACCGAGGATGAAACCGACGGCGCCATGACGAGCCGGGAGGTTATTTGTTGTCCAACATGAGAGTTCTCAGCTGCTAGACTCTGCTCTGTCCCTGAACCTGAGAAACATAGAACACATGACTTTTACTATGGAACGGCGTCGCTCAGAGACCAACGGGGAAGGTCAGCCAGCTTAGGCTTTACATCTTGCATCGCTTCGAGCCCTGCCTTCTCGGGTCGTCCGCCCTGGACACTTGATATCTCCTACTGGTCTACGACTACTCTCCACGCGGACGCAGCAGCCCCAACAGAGGTCACCTTCGACCCCGAAACTGACGTCCTCATGGCCTCCGCCGCCACCATCAGATATGTCATTGACAAAGACGGGTCAACATGCGTTCCCAATTGCGAGAGCCCCTACACGGGGGGCCAATGGCCGGTGCCAGAGCCGACCTATCCACCGAGCACTCCGGCGCCAAATGACTCTTCCCTGAGAGGTATACTTGCTTAGGGGGCATGCATGGCACACAGGACTCGGCGCCGGCACAGAGACGATGGCGCGGCAAAGGCAGGCAGATGAAAAATGACGAGCCCCAGAACCTTCCATCGGCCGGAGACATACATTGGCCCATTCGCATCCATTGTGCCATGAAAAGGATCGTGGACTCTGAGCTGGAGTTTCCGGGAAACTACCAGCCCACGGCTAGGAAGTCACTAGCTTCGTCTCAGGATACCATCATTGCCCTATCCAAAAGGTTTAGATGACTCGAATCCAGTTATCTCAAGATGCGACTTGACTCTGATATTGAGTATGAATTGAAAGGTGATTCTAGGGCATTGCACCCTCATTGGTTCCTCTAGAGTTAATCAAAGGTGCGTGGCTGGTTGATGGGTCAGCTCGATCCCTTGGATCTGGCGGAATCGCAGGACTGCTAATTAAGGGACCCTCAATCCTTCTTCACCGCGTACGTCCTAAACCAGTGCGGCTTTACCAATAAGACGAACGTTCGAAACAGCAGCGCCATACCCATCGGAAGAAAAAGACGCACGAAACATTTATCACTGTTCAACCCAGTTACAGCGTCGCCCACAGATCTGTGCCAAAAAAGAACAGATATCCATAACACCTCCAGTCCCCCCATAGTGAGATATGCGGCCTTTCGGACCTCAACCGCGCCTGGCCTGCTCGGCACTCCGCAAATCAAAGGCACGCTCGTCGTCAGAGCTGACATGCCAATGAACTGCAAAAGCGACGCTGACTCAGTCGATGGGATCGCGTCACTGGCCATGAACTGATCTTGTACCGCGGAAAGAGGGCGAAAGACGTGGGGCCAGGCGATGAAGAGGTCCAGAACGGCTTCTGTAGCAAAGACAGCTTGCAATCCCTTGGTAGAAGTCTTCGGAACGATGACATCAAAAGATGGGGCTGCGTCTCTGGTCGGGGTGCTCGGGGGGGAAGCCATAATGGTGGGCTATAGAGTGTTGCTCGGCAAGACTTCATCTGGTGAATTTAGAGGCCTGCGGACTACTAAAAAGAACGTAGGTTGCCCTCGCAAGTTTGATGTCGAAAATCGGGACAATAAATACTAATTAATGAAGACAGGCTGCCACTGTGAGAAAGCAGGGGAACACTCACCGACAAGGGTCTGTGTGGAGACGCCCTCATCCATCAGTGCCGACGGTGCTTAGAAATCGGGACCAAATAGGCGGCCGTGATCTATGCCCACCCTTGTCTCTTAATGCTTCGTTGCGTTTCTGGTGCTTTTTACGGGACAAAAGATACTAAGGTGTTATATCTAGCATGCTCTACAGTCGAAAGCAGAAAGGGCTTCAAGGAGGTCTGACGTTTATTAGGAGACTTTGACTGTATTGCCGCTATTTCAACCTTATCGGACTGCATGTTAGACCATCAAACCTCTTTTTTGGTGAGGGCACATCCAGGTCGACAACCTTTCTCCCGGCGACAGTGCTGGGTCTTGCATTTGAAAATGGCCTGTGGTAGAACGATGGCTGAGCCAGAGGACGTGGTAGTGGATATAAAACTCGATCACTATCGACCCAAAGCTTTAACAACCAAGTTCGTCAATCAGGGGATTCTCTTAGGGGAGAAGAAATTGCTGCTATCAAGGCTATCTACCATAATAAACTCCATAATATACCTCACTCTATTAATATATCCGTTCTCATTAGATGTTCAGCTTTAATGCCGTGGAGGACCCATAGTCCATCATGGAGGAACCTTCGTCCAATCTATTCTCTCCTCCTCCACCTCTTCACACAAACTTGAACCTTTCAGATTACTTCGACTTCTCCTCAATCGGAACAGACTAAAGCTGGCACCTTTGGTCGCCACTCGGTTTTCCTCCTGCTTCATTGTTGGTAGATTTGTTAGAAGGTCTTCATCAACGGTGGCCTCGTCAATGACGTCTTCTACTTCTGAGAGCGGTGCCTCCGTCGTTAGAGCGCAATCCCATGCCGTCGGCGGTTTCCACGTTTCTGCTATGTCCCCTCTCAATGACACATTTGGGGATGGCGCTGGTGTCTGTGTGCTCAAGACTGCGGGAGACCTCCCGGATCGACTGATCAGCGCTCGGAATGACGACTGGGATCTATAAATAGGTAAGCAAGGGCCAACGCGATTATAATTTTAACATACTGTGCACCCGAAGACCGTGGACGGCTCGGAGACTTGATATCTGCACCTGCTGTGACTGTGACCTCGGAAATGAGACCCAGATCGGCATCGCCAGAGGTGCGCACCGATGTTGTCACTTGGGTACTTCGGGCGATGAACGATCCCTCGTTAAATGTCTGGATAAAATGGCATGGCTCTAGCGCAATCTGTTCATCGTCTTGATGACTTAGGAAAGGAGAGTCTGGTTGCTGTGGTGCAAATGCTGAGAGGCTGGGACGTTCATAGCTGCTGATGTATATTGCGTCTGTAAATCAGTTAGGCATTTAAAGAGGACGGGACAGGAAGAAACGTACCCCTCTTTGACAGAGACGATTCGTGCGACCAGTCAAGAAAGGTTTCCAGAACCTGAACGTCCTCAGTCGTCCACGTAGGACTACTGCACCCTAGCCTCGGGGTTTCTCCGTGAAGAGAGAAGTTCGAGTCAGTGTCTGTCTCTATGTCGAAGCTCTCTTCTGTTGGGGAGATGTCGAGGGACGCCAACGCGGTAAAGAGCGACATGACGCTTTCCTTGGCAGTATCGTTTTCGCCCAAAGTGGCTGGAACCGATCCCTTGCTGGAAGAATCCGAGGCAAGATCAAATTCGTTCCTTGCTGTGACTGGAGTCTTGCCCTTGCGTCCTTGCTTGGTGGTTTTCGCTTTTCGATGCTTTTTTCGAAACCTCTTCCCAGAGTCGGTCCAGGCAGTGTCCCACATGCCGGCGATAGGTACATTCCAGCTTTTCTTTAGGTGTGACATGGTGAGAGATGGTTGCTGGATCTGTCGTGCAGGGCTGAAGCGAGGCAGATCAGCGAGAAACAAGATGTGTTCCAAAGACAATCGGGGTTGCGTAATGCTAGGTGGAAATTTTATTTGCAAAGTTTTGAGCCCGAAGTCAAGAGCAGCGGCTTCCCAGTCTGATATATGAGGTGAGATAAGGCATTCCACGATGCGATAGTTCGCAACGTAGAAATGGTGGACTCAAGGCTGAACTTAGTGATTATTTAATGATAATTCCACTTCATTCATCAGCCACAACTGGTGGATTTATGGATGTGACAGGTTGCCGCGGACCCGACGCCGACTTTAGACTTCCCCTTAGTTGAAGCATAAATACTTCTCTAGTCATGAGTAGAGGTCACGGCTGATCTAAGTCATCAGCCACCAACTGACTAGTCTCTGAACTGCCAACTGAGTTAGTGTGAAGTCGGCAATTCCAGCCCCCCCTCCCTGATTTACTTCTCAGTAGTGCGATATTTGGCTTTTGTTTGTTATGTTCTCTTAGTGACCCTATGTGAAGCCCGAATAATGGCATAGCCTATTACCTTACTGCTGCATACTATATAGGTTTTGTTACCCATATTGATGAACATACAAGAACACAGTTTCATGGGTCAACCAAGGAAAGGGGGACACTGGAATACCTATTCAGCCCAGGAATCCAGTTAGCATCCAGGTGCGGTGTAGTGTATTTACCCCAACATATGCTATGAGAGTAGTCATATTCCAGAAGCGTCTAGAACGGGTCTGCCGCCACTTAGACCATCGTCGACGCCGCGAGGGCGTTTCGTTTTGCGGAATGTGTTCGGC
Source organism: Neonectria faginata (assembly GCA_030864175.1). Lineage (NCBI taxonomy): Eukaryota > Fungi > Ascomycota > Sordariomycetes > Hypocreales > Nectriaceae > Neonectria > Neonectria faginata. Next base: position 81,443 of record JAULBG010000022.1, on the reverse strand, counting down.
ATTGTCGCATTCTTAATTGCCACTAACTGGTCTAGCTGAGCTGTGGCTGGACTAGTGCATCCAAGGTCTCAACTCTCCAGCCTTTGATCTCAGGCTGTACAGTCAGTACTACGGTAGGATAGCTTGTGTAAAAGTAGGCATTTCCCTGAGCACTGCGACGCAACCAGCTTATATACGCTGAAATGGCTGTCCGCCCCTTCAATATCCAACTTAAGATATGGCTTTGCTCCCAGCCTTCTATTGTTAAGGCAACAAAATACCAGGAATTTCCCTGTACGATGATCCCAGACAAGCAGCCTACTCCCGGGAGGCCGGCGTCAGACGCCCACTGCAACGCCCTTCGTTGAGAGGAATGCCAAGTGCCGATCTGGAGCAGCGCTCGGTCCCACTCCGCCTGACGCTTAGTTTCGATGGAGAGGGCGACGGGATGCATACTGAAGTTGCCCCAGTCTGTAAGGTTGATCGAACAGCCGGGTCGCGACAACGTTAGGGCTTCGATTGCTTGGGCTTTTGCGCTGGAGGTGTTAGGAAAGCCGGGACCTCGCCTGTAGTTCACTGTGAAGGCGCTGCTACAGCTCTAATATCCTGTTTGGCTCATCACACTTTTCAAATCGATGCTAATAGTGAGTAAGGCTTCACTGGCAATGATTGGCACTCTCTCATAAGCGAGTTACTCGAGACAGAGCACTTATATGTTATCTAAGATAGGCTGAGGCTTAAGGTGTAGATGAGTTCCAGGTCTAAAGAATGCCTCTCACTCTCATAGTAAAGTGCCATCCAATAATTTAGTGCTTCCTTTGTCCCTATTGCTACATATATTGACCTAGTAAGTAGATAGTAGATGCTGAGCAGGGCCTCGAAAACGAACGATAACGCTAGCAAAAAGAGTATGCAGTCTCCTAGACAAGAGCCGACCGGTGTGCAGAAGGCGAGTGGCTCCAAGTGACGCAAGTTCTCGCTTGCCGCATCGTTTGGATACTCGACGTAGAGCGAGCACGAGCACGAACCTTGCACCACTTGACAAAGCCTGCTGTTGAGACAAGCATAGCACTACCTCAAGGGAGAGCTCACTGGGTTCGAGCTAAATATGACTCAAGAACGGCAGTGGCTATTCCAATCTGGTTTGGCTCTCGCAGAGTGGGTCGACTCTCCAGCAGCACCGGCCTGGATGAACAGGATTGAGCTCTAAGACACGGTTCATTTCTACGTAGAGTGCATGTATCCTCCCCTTGAGTTCCTTTACCTCACCCTCAGTAGTAAGAGAAACTCCTCTCTTCAGACACTCGCTTTACTCACTGGGTTGTTCAGGTCTCGGTAAAGCAGTGTCATTACACGATTCTGCCCCCATCTCGGGTCGCACTTATCCAAGCTTACCCTCTAGCGTATGGAGCTCGCACTCATCAAGAACACCATACACGGCCACGGGGGTCTCGAATACATTATCTGTGCTAACTTCTGGGCCTATCTAGTGCTCACCTCGATCGAGTCAGAGGATCCATCAACTCTATGATTTGTCCCCAGCTTCCCCAATCACTTTTCGAATGGACGATGCTTGGAGACTCTTGCCATTCCCCAGCAGATCAGCCAAGCCCCCTATCAGTGTCTGCAGACTCATGAGAAGACATTCAAGCGCTTCTACTTGGATTCACTTGGGGAATAAGCATTCCGGGTTTAGCAATGGGGTACAGGCAAGCAAGGGGCAAAGTCTTCTTGATTTATGTCCTAGACTCCTCCGTGTCACTTCATCCTTCCAATTTAGGTTCTAGGCTAAAGCCGCTTTTCCGTGGTGGCATGGCATATTAGTGTGCCATCAGCTGCATAGTCTGTCTATTTAGACTTAATCTTGATCCAGTTCCTCTTGGCAGGATCCGTTTCATCGGCGGGTGCAGTCATGGGTCGGTGATCATCCACGTCGGGGCGTCTCCACCAGAACAGCACAAGCACATCTCCGTTGCACTCGATGGCTGCGGGCTCACGAGTTCCGAATTGGTCGTAAAGGCGCTGCAGGGACCTCTGGAGCCTGGTGTTGGGAGGACTGATCGTCTCGTCCCGTCCGCTTTCGGTTGCGACCCAGAGGATGACCTCTGTGGTACTCTTGACTTTGGTCCAGGTGCGGGACGCTTTGATGGTGCTGTCGGGAATGGTCTTTAGGACTTCGCGGATAGCCTTCTCGATGGCCAAGGTATTCGCGATGTGACCGTATGCTACGGCCATGTCTGTCTCTGGGAGTGGGACATAGGTATCATTTCCAGAGCCGAAGCTATAGTTGTTGTTCGACATGATTGCTGGAGTTGCTTGGGGTTGCGGATTGGTCAGTGTGTTGGTTGGTGTATTGGTTGGTAGACTGTGTCTGTGGTTGTTGATAACACTTGAACCCAGGAGTGGAATCTTGTGACTATATACTAATTGCTTGAGGAGATAGTAGCATTGAATGCCTGTATTTCCTTTGCCCATCTTTCAAGTCTTTGAAGTGAATGGCGATTGACGTTGACGTATTGTACGTGAGTAGGAAATACTAAACTAATTACTATGATTAGTGTCATTCACAGCAATCTGTTCGTGAGCAAGGCCTGTGAACAAGCTTAGCCATGATTCACCCCGCTCAATCTATAGAATTGTCACAACCCAATCACAAGCTCAACGGCTGGTTATGATGTGAACATTGTCAAATGAACTGAGTTTACTCTTCTAAGGGCTGTCTACTTCCAGGCTAAGTCAAATCAGTTATCCGCAGGGCACGAGCGGCCATTCACAACCCTGTTTTCCCCCTTTTTCCGTGCGGCTTCCTTCCTGGACCCTGTGTCTCGCGTCTCGCGCTGCTCCTCGTCTGTGATGAGCATAAAGTTGTGTCTCAAACATTTTGCAGGTCTGCCTACAATAAGCGACTCCTTCACCCCAAGCACAGCATCTAACACTTAAAGTAATTAGGTATAAAAAGATTTATTCTCCACCCTTCAGGTTGAATAATCTTATTCCTCCAAGCCGATCAAGGTCTTGTTCCCTCTCTTCTCTTGCGCACTTCGCCCACCCTATCGTGATATAGACGACTTGTTCAGAACCCCGCAGCATGACTCTACAGAATATCCCGTGTCCAGATCTTCCAGCGCCGCTCAACTTCGACAGCGCGCAGGACCGCCTAGGGTCAGGCACCGTTGGCAAAGTCTTCCGAGTCAGCACGAACCAAGACAACGTAAGGCCACGCAACGCAGCCCCTTGGAGCAATTCTAATCGTCCGTCTCGCAGGAGGTCAAGGTCTTTGCTCTGAAGAGATTCCGCGACAGCCCTACAAGGGACGACTACGAGAACGAGAAGAATGTGCTCGAGGCGTTGGCCGCCGTGTCTCACCGCTGGCCAAGAGAGTCGGCTTCCACCACGACTTGAAGCCAGCCAACATCTTACTCTTCATGGGTGCCTCGGACACGTCGCCAACCTGGAAAATCTGCGACTTCGGTTCAGGCGCAGCCAAGTATCTCGCCCCGGATTCATCTGAAGACATCTACAACCGCAAGGCCTCTACGGGAGACACGGTTTACAGCGCGCCCGAGTATATCGTGGACGGCAAAGCATCCCGCCCAAAGGATGTATGGAGTCTTGGATGCATTTTTCTGGAAGTTTTTACATGGGCTTTCTCTCCCAGTGTCGGGGAAGTCGATCGCTTTCGAGAAGCAAGACGCATCTCCAATCCGGAGAGCTCCAACAACAGAGCGATATATTGGGCGATGGATCAAGATGGCAAGCCATATATCAACCCAGCTGTCATCGAAAGGCTGGAGTCGTTGCGGTCCTTGTGTTTAAAGAATACGTCGTCTCGCCGAGTTCTGCCCGTCATTGCGGCTATGCTCAGTCTGGATCCAATAGCGCGACCAACAACTGCCGAAGTTTGTGAGCAGCTCCGGGCTTCGCAGGATTTCCCCGATTCATAGCGTTTTCAATTCTAACTTTTACTGTTACTCCTGTGAGGCAGAGATATATTAAGGTTAAGCTGAGCCATGCTGTTGTTGCGAGGTGTAGGTTAGGAATATGATTATCTAGATAACTACACATGTTTAAGTCTCGTTTAGCTAGCTAAGCTACCCTCACAAAGAAGTCCGAGGTTAAAGCAATTTGGGGCCTTAGGCCTTAAGCATTCCTTGAATCAATACTCTTTGCACTCCACCCTACATCCAAGGTCCCTCTTTATGGTCCACTGAGATGGGTAGGTAGCTTTCGCTTCCTATCGAGAGCCTGGTCCCAACCACTCTTAAGCCGAATCAGCAACCCCTCTTGAAATGCCGAAGCAAGCGCACAGATACCGAATGGACGAAGGTTATAGTCAAAATACGACAGCGGAAGACATGCCATGGGGTAACCTGCGTAGCATGGTTAGCGTTTGTTGGTCCCTTCATTGGAGAGGCTCTTTTGACAGGGAGGTTGTTTGAAGCCAGAGTCTGACAGATATTAGCTAGCGTGCCGAAAGGGACGGAAAGATTCCGCTTGGGCATTAGACCTACTCATCACCTGGGCCATCTGACTCACTCCGTCGAGTTCAAGCCCGTCCAGGGGAGCAATCTGAACTTGCTTGACTACGGCACCTGCTGCCCGGAGCTTATCGTACGCCGTGGCTATCTCATTTTCCTGCGATTCGACTCAGCACTTGGACGCGACTTGATGTCCGCCGAGGATGACATGGGGGACTGCCTTACTTATTGTGCGTCAACCTCGGGTACCGGAGTGGCAACACCGGGGGGTAGATGCCAGTTCTCGGGGTCAAGGAAGCCGATTCGAAGTCCCTCCAGTGAGCCGGTGAGGCTACTAGAGTACCCACCGGCTTCTTGGCATGGAAGCTGGAGTCTGCCATGATGTCCATCAGGGAAGCAATGTCCTCGGCGCATCTGGCTATCGGGCCGGCCGAGTCAAACTGTAAGCATATGGGAACAATGCCCTGTTGCGATATGAGGCCGATCGTGGGCTTCAATGCGAAAACATCGTTTCTGGTGGCTAGCATCAGGATCGAACCAATGGTGTCAGTCCCGACTGACAGCCAGTGCCAGACCGGCAGCAACGGCGACACAGGGTCCAGAGGAGGAGCCTCCTGGACTCTAGACGAACAAAATTAGCAACAAGAGTTGGGGAGGTGTGAATGATGCAAAGGAAAACAGTTCGCTGTGTCCGCCAAATCCGTCAGCCCACTTCTTGCCTCCAACGACATATGGGGACTGGGTGAGTCCTCCTACCACGGACCAGCCACATGACATCTGTGCGCCGCTACATACACAAAGTCAGCCGTCGCGTAATCTTCAGTCAAAGGGGACGGCACATGCCGATAGTTGCTGAGTTCCTTCAAGGGCGAAGTCAGCACGGGTACAGGTGGAGGAATAGGATGCATCTTACACTGAGATTTGCCTTACCAAGTATGATAACCCCGGCGTCCGCAAGCTTGAGCGATGATATATAAAAGTCAAATTATACAACGTGTTGTTGCATTATCCTCAATCGGTGGGGTTGACATACCTGCTTGACCAGGGGGGCACTCTCTCGAACCCTTGAGCCAACCAAAGCATATGTGCCGGCTGTGGTTTCCATGCCGTGACTCAGATCTGGGGCACCACGGGGTCATTACAGATGGACTTGCCATCTGAGTCGGGAAGGCAATCTCTCCGCAACAGAGATCGGCTACGCTTCAAGCTGCATGTCAAGGAACAGCTCGGACCACTTCCAAGCATCAACGGCGCGAGACCAGCTTGCCAGGAGGAATTACCGTTCATGTTCTGGTTGGCCACAGGATTCCTCCCGTGCAGCATCGGCAGCTATAAGACAATTGCTTCTCTTGAGCTCCACCCAGGGAGCGAAGCATTGGCCGAGCGAGCGAATTCATTCAACCCAGCAGGCCCGGGGGCACACCAAGTCAAGTATTGGCAAACACACGAATATGATGATCGCAAGGACAGGCGACCCTTCCCTCAGTCCCTTGACGAAGCTGGCCACGCCCTCGGTGTCAACTTTAGCCTCGTCACTTGTATCCAGAACACCACTGAAGCATATCTCCGAGATCCTACTGGAGCCGAGATGGAGCATATCAAGCAATGCGCTCAACAGAGTCTGCCAGAGGGCTCAAGGCGGTGGCTTCGCATCGAGGATTATCATGGAGAGTACTTTGTCCCTTTGTTCAGGCGAGTCGACTTGCAATCCCTCGCTAGCTCGCTGCTCAGCATTACTTGGGATCCATGGTCGTATCTGGCTCGGAAAGATGGTCCAAACCTGTTGCGGTGGCTCCTCCAGCCACTGCCGCCATTTTTCGACAAGGTGAGCAAATCGCATATCAGCCCCGATGTCGAGAAAATTGGTCCCGATTATCGCGCGCGGCTGAGCGAGGCACTACAAAGCTTGGTCCATCGCAAGAGAGCCTTAATCAATCGTAAGATGGATCCCGACACTTATGATCAACGGCAGACCGCTCATCTCCTGGCCCTTGTGGATCTTGCCAAAGAACCTTTTCCCGACAGTGACCATCTAAGACGGGTAGTTGGAATACTCTACATGACAGCTCGAAGCTTTCGGGAGCTTGTTCACACGCTTTTTAAGGCGCGCACTCTTGAATCTTCCAGCATTGTGGCTAAGCTCGACAATTCCTCCAGAGAGCTCACCTGGCTTTTTGATTACCCCGACTTCTATGAAAATCGAGATGGTGACAACCATTCCGAGTCCAGCGACAATCCTTCCGAGGACCATGACAAGAGAGTCACGCGCGACTACCATGACAGGAGAGACAAGGCTGCCAACGTCTTCCCGAGCGCGACGGCGGGAGATGTCTTCCAGGTCGACGTGCCGTTCGACGAAATCCACGGGACTGAGCCCGTCGCAGACTTGACCAAAGATGAGGTCGTACTCGCCTGCCTTTGGGCCACCACAAAATGCGCTCTGTGGTCCAATTCGCTGGACTCCGATCCGCTGATGAGGATGGTTCATCAACTGAGCGATGTTGTTTTAGTCTCCTAGGTATATGTCTGTGAATTTGGCATGTTAGCTTAGTGTGTAGCTTATACTTAAGGCCCAACTTATTCTTTACCCTCTCTTAACATATACAAGTGCACTTTTCACTATTGTAACTACTGTTTAAACTATTATTCTACTTGTCCGTAGTTTTTCTGTACAGTCTCGTGTTTTCTTTGCTTGAGCTTGACGAGGGAACGGATCTTTGGATTCTTAATCTATTGATTGACCCTTGCCCCCCCCCCAGAACGACCACCAGGCTTCCAGAACTCCCTGCGCCATAGTTCTGAACATAACCAACCTCTATCGCAAGCCGGGCTATTAAAGTACCCAGGGTAGGTAATGTACCTACTGGGAAGTAGGCACCGTGTAAGATGTACGTAATAAGATGCGTCTTAATCTGGTGGCAACACTTCCAGGTTATCGTAAACCTCAGGTACACATCAGCCCTATGTCCGAGTAACAAGGTGCGTAGCTTTTACTGCTAGAGACGTATAATCACTCTGGCATGCCCACATCTGATTCTCGCGACATTCTCCTTGGAGCATCCATTTCTAAAACTAATCGAGCATAGGCAGTGATTGATAGTAATAGCATAGGATTCACGCAAGCATTCGCACTCTTCTATTGAATAAATTCGTGACAGGACTAGTGGTCAACTGCCCTCTTCAACGTAGGGATGAGTGAAGATGAATTCTCGACCAAGGCCAAGAAATTAAGCCTGCATTTCTCGACTGCCAAAGTTGCCAAAACTGAGGTAGAATCGACGGAATAGGTGAGCTTGCTAGAGCGATGCGAACCAACCGCGCTTCCCGATAACATCTTTGAGCTCGGTTTGGGGTACCGTGTGCAACCTACTGGAGCTATTCAAAGCCCACATCTGCTCAAAAGCATGCGTGATCTGGAAAAGACGGAATTCAGAGTAGGGCTGAGCGGTCGGCCATAGTCATTTGGGAATACCAAAGCGTCTAGCTCGTAGTCGGAAAGGGCACCAAGGATGCCGTCTTGGGCGCTGATTCGGAGCATCTTGGCGAGTGCCTGCTGAGTCACAGGAGCGTCCACACCCGGAGAGTCTCTGGACGAAACCAGTCGGCCAACGTTGCGTTCAGGATACAACTCCTTGGGTTCGGAGTGCGTAAATTCGATAATGTCGTGGACAGATTTGATGTCGTGTGGGTTCTTCACTAGCTCGCTGCACCAACGTGCGATTGAAGCCTTGAACTCTGCCTCTAGGGGTCGCTTGCGCTCGGACGCATCCCATACGTCCCACTCCGACTCGGAACGGAATCGGACGTTGTCAACGATTACGGCACCGGTGGCTCTGAGCTGGTCGAGGGCCTTTTCAAAGTCGGACATGGCATCAGGTTCGTTCGGAGGAACGGAGGATCGTGGGACTCCCAGGCGGACACCAGCCAGCTTGGTTCCCTGGCAAGCTCCCACCTAGTCAGGTATCTCTCGAAATGGGATGGAATCCGTGGCCTTGTCGAACTTGGTCGGACCGGCGATGACGAATAGCAAGTAGGCAGAATCTTTGACGGTGCGCGTTACGGAACCGACAGTGTCCTGCCTATCTGATAGGGGGATAACGCCATCGCGGGGCACCAAGCCGGTGGTGGTTCGAACACCCACGATGCTGGCTTTCTTGGCCGGCCCGACGATGATGCCATCCGTCTGCAAGGGGTTAGATGATTAGGATAGATGGATTGCGGCGCGGTAATGCTCACCTCTGTACCTAGAGAGACGGCCGCAAGCCCGAGAGTCATGGCACCGGCTTCCCTCAGTTGCTGGACGACGATTCCTTCTCTTGAGACCTCGGACCCTACTAGAGTATATGAGCCGGCCGATGTGGTGGTTCGATCGAGGGTGCAGATGTTGTCCTTGAGTAGGATTGGGACTCCATATAGCAGTCCGTAGCACAAGTTAGAAAAAGGGCGACCTGTATTACAGACACAATGCGGAATGGATTCTGTAGTGCTTTCACTCACCCTCGCCTGCCATGGCTCTTTCTCTCTTGGTCGAGCCGCCTAAACCCCGTGTGCAGCACCGCCCAATTCACGCCCGGTGAGGTATCTGCGTACCCTTATCCAGGGAACAGAGCTAAGCACCCGACCAGGGCTCAACCAATTAGCCAGATCAACCACGTCGTGGGGTGGAGGAAAAAGATGGCGGCTAGACTGGCGGCTAGACTGGCGGCCGACAGGGCCGGGCCGAGAAGAACGGCCGTCCATGGAGGAAATGGGGATGACGCGGGGGAAGGGCCCGAGCCAGAATATGGACATGACGGAGACCCTGAAAACGCCAAGCCCTTGAGGCTCAACCAGCCCGAGTCGAGCCGCCAGCCTGCCGCTATAGTGCGTCACATAGGGCAGCCTCCCTCAGACCACCGTTGGGGCGGCCCACGGTCACATCACATTGCGAGTCATGCTTCTGCTTGTCTGTTAGAGAAATGATCGTCCAAATGATGGCCTGACATTTGAAGCCCACGAGCGGAGAAGCTGAGCTCGCCAAATCAGCGCCGTCAGCTGACAGTAGGGAAAGATGTCTCTACGCGGGCGGGGGAGACAATATCGTCTCGGGGGCGGCACGCCGCACTTGGGCTCCGCGAGCTACATATTAATATAGTAACTACTGACCCTTCTTATTTCCCTTTGAGACAGGAAACGGGCCGCAATAAGTTCGAGTTGTCACCACATTCGACGGTTCCACCGAGTAGACTTTTACTTGCCCAAAGGCCCAAACCGGCTCATCACGGTGATACTTGCCTATCCCACCCATTTAGAACTCGCAGACTAATCTCTACTGTCCTAGCTCTGTATCGGCCACCGCAAAGCACACGGAACGAATGGCAATGGCCGATTACGAATTTCTCTGTGGCAAAAGCGAGGAGATCCGCGAACTCCTTGTGGAGAACCTGGACGGGCATGAATTCTTTCCCTGCCACAAATTTGACGATTTTCTGAGCATACCGGAGGTGAAAAATGCCCTCAGGGCTGCGAAACTCGCTGACACCACGGGGCTCGTCAACTATATCCTCCCTGGGGCGAAGCGTATCTTTCTTATCCTACTCTTATTGTCAACGAAGAGCGATCAAAAACTTTCCTCCCTAGCGGAGTTGAAGGGACGTAGTATCACTGATGCCTCGCTGCCAGTCACTCGCAAGCAACTCCCTTCTACATGGAGCCGCCAAGATCGTGACCTTTTTTTTCTTTCTTACCAAAGGTGGATGACGGCGCCGGAATTTGGCAACGGCGATTTTCACTTGAAGCTTAGCTCATTCACGGTGCTGCCATATCTCCACAAGGACGGGCCCTCGGGTGGCGGATTCTTTGGCCAGGTATGCCGGGTCAAGATTCACCCAGCACATATCCCAGCATTGGATGTGGTCAGTGTTTGTTTATTATTTGCTTTCTTATTCATACTTTTTACCTGTTCCTTCCATTAGAAGTGACCTGACACCTTGCAGCCACCTGATGGAGAGCCAGTCCCCATCGCACTGAAAACAGCCAATGCCCATGACGAGGTTGCCAAGTTTTTTGAGCAGGAGGCAAACGCTCTTGACAGGTTGAAGGGCCACAACTCACCTAACTTGGTGCAGCCAATCGCCGCGTATGAGTTGAGCACGGACAGATGCCTGCTCTTCCCTTGGGCAGATGGCCGCGACCTATACAATCTTTGGCTAACCTGCGACAAGGAGAAACCTAGTCTCGAGTGGCTCATTGCCCAACTTACTGGCATCTGCTCCGTCCTGAAGGATCTTCACGCCATCAACTGCAGACACGGGGACTTGAAGCCCGAGAACATTCTCTGGTTCAAGGATGAAGGGAACTTGCAGATTGCTGATCTGGGCCTCGCCGCTTTCCATATCAAGGACACGGGGAATCGGAAAGGTATACAGACCATGACTCCGGCCGGCACACGTCGGTACGAGCCGCCAGAGACGCATGGCGATAACACAAGAAAGGAGCGATCGCGAGCATACGACATCTGGTCCATGGGCTGCATCATACTTGAGATACTGATATGGCTCACTCAGGGTCTAGGCGCCGTGAAGGACCTTGAAAAGGTGGCAGACTACTTTTGGGAGAAAGACGGCGAGACCTTTCGAATCCACAATGCCGTCAACACGCGCATGGAAGAACTCCAGGCCCATAAGGATGTCCGGACCAACGACACCTACAAGGAGCTCTTGAACCTCGTGAAGACCGACTTGCTGGTCATCCGTTTACTCTCGGAGAGAGGAGATGCCGCACATCGAAAAGATGCAGCCAGATTGTACGAGCGGATGTTAGGAATTAAAGGTAATTGTGGAGGTGATGGCTCCTTGCAGCTGAAACGGGGCGATCCTTCCAAAAGCTCGGACGACCGAAGGCATGGAAAGCAACATGAAGTAAGGAAGCATGACCAGTAAAGGGCTGAAACTAACCACGCGCACTGTCTAGTATGTGAGTGTACACTGAATATAGTATCAAGGGCATCTTGCTAATGGTGGTTTTGCAACATTCAAGAATGTGAGATGGCAGCTCTCAACTGTTGTCTGGTTCGTGTTAAACACTAACTCGAGATAGTTGGTAAGACGGATGCCACCAGCAAATGTCAACCTCCCTAATCCCTCTTAGCTTGTCAGTCCATGGCTCCTTTATAGCGCAAGAGGCAGGGCCGGCTAATCAGTCGTAGCAATCAAGTAAACTCTATGATGCTTGGGAAAGCGTTCCGGGCAACAAGTTCGCAACCCATTTTCTCGGCTTGGTCGATTGGGATCGAGTCAAACCCGTTTCAAACCGCCCTGGGAATGGTTTGTGCGCCCGTTGTAGCAACATCAAGACGACCCCTCTCTTCAATCCTGTCACCCCTCTTGCCAGCATGAATCCGGTCTGCGGCTTGTGTGCGCTGTTGTCGGCGATCTTGGACAAACAGGCTATCAAGCTGCCAGCGGAAGGCATCCGGATCCAGCAAAAGGGCGCTACGATAGGGATCAAAGATGCACCTAATCTACTCTCAGTTTACTCTGAGCCAGGTACGTTGACACTGTGATGTGACTGAGTAGCATCCATGATTAACGAGGCAAAACCCCTAGGCCAACCTGTCCCACCCGGAGCGCAACTTGGCCTGCCCAGGCTCCCAGCACAAGGTAGCGATGATCAGTTTTTGCTCTTGAAAGAATGGGCGCAAGTCTGCGATTCAGAACACAAAAGCTGTAGCCGCGAAAGGACGGAATACGCCAACGCTATGCCAACGCGGCTCATTCAAGTCGAAGAACCCGTTCATCTGTTGGATTCATCCTCCCTGGAGCCCACCCGCTACATTGCACTTAGCCATTGCTGGGGCATGTTGAGCGATGCCCAAAGGTTTTGTACTTACAATAGCAACATCGCGCGGCTGCAAACGGAGATCAACATTGAGCGACTGCCGAAGACCTTCAGAGACGCTGTCACTGTTACGCGAGGAATGGGCATCCGGTTCCTATGGATAGACTCTTTGTGTATCATCCAGGATGATAAGGAGGATTGGAAGAGGGAGTCAGCCAAGATGGAACAGGTATTTAGTGCCGCATACTGCACCATCAGTGCCAGTTCAGCCAAGTCCTCGCTTGATGGTTTCCTCGCCGATCGCTCTCCGCGGCCCCATGTACGGCTTGAAACAGACGATGGTAGGCTCTGGGTTTGCCCGGCTATTGACGACTTTCATCGCGACGTGGAACTTGCCGAGATCAGTACCCGGGGATGGGTGCTCCAGGAGAGGATACTTTCACGCCGCTCTATCCACTACACGTCAACGCAAGTGTACTGGGAATGTGGCCAAGGGGTGCAGTGCGAGACCTTGGCACATCTTCACAAGTGAGCGATGCACCCATCACAAAGACTCCGACGGTTGCTGACGTTGAAATTACAGCTCCAAAGCCGTTCTGGCTGGTGACGCCAACTTCCCAAACTCGGCCCTGGAATACTACGAAGATGGAAGGCAGATTCTGATCCAAGAGCTGTACGAGCGCTATTCTAGACTTGCCTTGACAGTAGCATCAGATCGGTCTGTCGCCATTCTAGGCCTCCAGGAGCGCCTGTCACGGGCGTTTGAGACGCAGGCGGCGTATGGCCTCTTCAGCATCTACTTCGCCCGAGGTCTCCTCTGGAAACGCGGCCAAGATTCAGCCATGCCAGTCATCAAGTACGACCTGGACCGCCAAGTGCCGAGCTGGTCATGGTTCTCTAGGAAAGGAATCATCAAATACATGGGATTGAAGTTCGACAGGGTTGAGTGGATGACTACAGAGTTTGAAAACCCCTTCACGGATCAGCAGCATACAGGCTCTGAAAAGCATACGGGACCAGGAAGTTTGGGATACAGCTCTGTCCTCCGTGCGTTTGCGAGGTCCGTCGAGACAAAAACTCAGGACCTGTCAGCGCACATGGTTTTCGACGATGGTCGCGAGTTTGAGCTTGATAACCTCAAGTGTGTAGTCGTTGGAAGAGACAGGGACAAGACACTTGAGAATACAAGGGTCCATGTGCTTGTCATCAGTGAGGTCGGTGAGTTGTCAGAGACCAAGTATAAGAGGGTAGGAGTGGCGTCCCTGCGGCCAACCAATGTGGCAAGCGAAGGATCGTGGGTCAATATCTACTAGTCAAGGATAGTACTAGTATATGGCACTACTTCTCAAGCAGTTGAACGTGATAAACATTCAGAAGAAGTACGACGCTAAAGATACCGAACCTGTTCTTGGGGGCAGCTACTTGTCGTGCTGTCCCCGGCTCCCTACACCCTCCCTAACCTGGCCTCCCTTAGCTTTTTCTCAGCCAGCTTGGTGTCCTGGAGGCTCTGCCGGAGGTCGTGTAATGCATCCTCAGCGATATCTTGCCCCGAGTTTGGCATCTGCCTAGTAGACCTCTAGTGGTAGTCTGCATTAGAAACCATCTCGGTTCGTAGCCTGGCCATATAACTTACGCAAGCTTTGACGTCCGGTTTGGAATAGATGTAGATGACGTATATATTTCGCCTCAAGGAAATTTTGAAGCGATTTTCCCCGTATAGATGGGATAGAGAGTTGGACAGGTCCCGGGGATGTATGCGATCGGGATGTTCGGTCAGGATCGTGACGTTGGAGTCCTTTCTCACATGCGTCAACCGGGGCGGCACCATTGATTCGACTTGTGCATGATATAAGTAACTGTGCAAGGTGATGAGGATATCTTGATGAAAGGGTGCTGTTGTCAAGTGTTTTAACGAAGCCGATGCTCCAGGCAAGCAACGAGGCGATCAGGCTGGTGGCTGAAAGCTCTCTCCAGGGAGGGTGGCTGGCTGAACAGGGGGGGTTGAAAATGGGCTTGGTTATCCAGCACCTGATCACGCTGCAGTGGATGTTTGATAAGCTTACGAAGAGTCCCCCAACATGCATGTTGCCTCGATAGCGAGGCAGTCTCGCTAGGCAGTGAGGCTTCCATGACGCTCCGAGTCTGGTAATCCGTAACCGCCCGCAGCTTTCACTGCCACCTGCAGGGATCCCAATTCGATGTGATCACCGCGGCCATGGTGCATAGACAAGCCAGTGTCCGACGCCACTTTAGTTCAGCTTCTCCAGTCTTGGGTTTCATTCTTGAGCCTGGTCCACAAGGGCTCCCACATCTTAAGAGGTCACACCAACATGTGTCAACAGTAGGACCCATGATGAAGCTGCGTCCTTCAAGAAGCTGGGGAGAAAGCCGCGAGCCTTGCTACTGATACTTGGTGGGCGGTTTTGGGCAATGCCTCAGTGCGAAAGACTGGCGCTTGAGGAGCGGTTGGTGTGCAGCATTCGAGCCCTTTACCCGAGCCTGATTGAATTGAGTTAGTGACGAGAAACAAGACCTGAGTAAAATATGACGCGCTGGCGGCTCAATTCTGTAATATTGTGATCCAGTCCTGATGCTAGATTTTCCACGAGTCTTCGATGTGAATACCCTTCATCAGGGACTAGTCGGGTCCCCTCTCACCACGGGCAAAGCGAAACCTTCCTACTCGTCATTTGCCAAGCCAGCTAGTCAATCAGAATGGAAGCGACAGAGACCTTATCTAATGTCGTATCACCATCTCGTCATCGGAATACGACAACTCACTCGCAAGGACCAGGCTATCTTGGAATACGACTCGACGCTGCTCTCGATCCTCGCCACGACCTCCCCTTTGACGCCGCGTGGAAATACGAACCCTTCACCCCTATCCTCACTCTGTCCGACCCAGACGGAAGAGAGGGACTGGTAGATGGAAGGTCCTCGCAGTGGGCAAGATTTGTGCCTTCTGACGCAGAGGATGTCGTATCAGTGAATGACTTGGGCCTCGCTGCAGCTTCAAGCCACTTGAACAACTCCCACATTCACGATCCGGGCAGACACAAGGTCTTGGATTTTGACGAGCCACGTCGCCAATTACGCATTCGGCAGCGAGCAGGGGTTACAGGCGCACAGTCGGTGCGCTGGAGAATTGAGGGGAGCCTACAACGAAGTCAAACGGATCAGCGCGAATACTTGCCAATCGACGCTTTCGAAAGTATATTCACCCTCGATCACATGGCAATGCTCATACTGGAAGCATTTACCGGAAGTACAGAAACTGAAGTTCTCGACAAAGTAGATCATGTTCTGGAGGGGGAGCCAGGTAGTGGTCGACGCCGACTTTTCGGGATCCTAACGTATATGAACAGGGTCAAATACATCGATAAATTCATACAGGCCGATATAAGTGACTATGATCTACCACTTAGGTCTTCCGCGACTGGCAACCGAGCTTTCAGGGCCCGAGACGCGGACACCTTGAACTCAACCTTCTTCCAGGAGTGGGAGGGGACTGAGGTTGACCTATTCTACCTTTACCAAAACATGTTCTGCGTACCATTCTTCGACTTTCAGCACACCAGCCTCTGTTTCTACTCTTTAGAGGTGGATGTAAGACTGCCTTGGCAGGAGCTCGAACTCAAGACAAGAGGGGGGAATGGAGTGATTCACAAACTCAGCATACACCCCAGTCATCATGACTTTACCAGCGAATCCCAGGTAAGACCTTGTAGCTTGGCCTTTCCATGAAGACTACTAATGTTTGGCTCCAAGCCACCAGATGGATCGCTATATTTTGCTCTCAAGGAAATCGAGTGGATGCATAGGGAGGTATATCGCGAAGAGCTTGAGGCTCTCCAAAAGTCCCGTGCTCAAATAACCAAGGAGAAGCATTCAATCAGACTTCTTCTTGCTTTTCAACATGCAGAGCGTCTCTACCTCCTCTTTGAGTGGGCTGACGGTGATCTGCTAGACTTCTGGGGTGCGGTTGACACTACCCCACCCAGTCCGATCACTGCGAGGTGGGCGGTCGACCAGTGCTTGGGGATTGCCAACGCAGTCAGACGTATTCACGGGCTCACGACATTGCAGATTAGGCGGAGGTCATCGACGCCGAGCGAAGTCAGCGATGCGGAAAAGGAATGGGGACGGCACGGGGATATCAAGCCAGAAAACATTCTGTGGTTCAAGAAATACGGAAACGACCAAAATCTTCTCATGGTATCTGACCTGGGGCTCACCAGATATCACTCGCTTCACACCAAGTCACTCGTGCCTCGCGTCGACGGATGCACAAACGTGTACGCCGCTCCAGAGCTGGAGCTGCGCCAGCACATTTCTCCAAAGTACGACATATGGTCGCTCGGATGCGTTTTTCTCGAGTTTTGTATATGGTATCTTGAAGGGAACGATGCAGTTGACTTTTTCAAGCTGCAGCTGGAGAGGGAGCACCAGTCGAACATCAACAACTTTGAAGCCGCCAACTATTTTACGGTCATAACGACTCCAAGAATGGCACAAAAAGTGCCGGACTTAAACCATCCGTCGAAAAGGTAGGCATGAAAGCGGGAGGAGGGAACTAAGGAGTATGATTTAGAGGAGGTCACTGATTCTTGTAAGCACAGTGCATTACACGATTGCGCGCCGCCGGATGTTCTACACCATTCGCCCCTAGAATGCTGGAGCTGGTTCAGCAAGGAATGCTTGTCATCGATGTTGACAAACGCTGGCCTATCGATCGTATTTGCAGAGAGATTTCGGATATTCAATCATCACTAGTTACAGCAATCGGAAAGTTCCAAGAACTTGCTTTCTGGAATTGGCGCTAGGAAGAGCGATAAGGCAAGTGAATCGAAGCTACAGATGCACATACGAGAGCTAACCTTGGATTAGCTTGAGAAGGAAGACGTGCTATCAATTCAAGAAAAGCAAGTTCAGGTGCAATACATGGAGGGAAACGCAAGCAGCGCAGAGTTGGACAGATTGGGCACGGGGGGGCGCGAACGTGCTTTATCCATCGCGCCGGAGGAAGATTCTTCTGTCGGAACACTTGATGAAGGACCAATGAGCGTTACTCCGTATGTAGCATATACTTAACTCGCTCTTGTTGTCCATACAAGGCTAGGGTAGTTGGGCTTGAGGTTCTATGGTCAAAGTTGGGCTTCGGGTTGTGGTTTGGGACGCATGTTGCAGAAATGTAATTAACACAATGAAATCAAGCAAGAATCAGCTATAACAGTGCATGAAACAAAGATTGTATGAATCAATAGAGAAAATATGAATCAATTTGATGAACGTAAGTTAAATAGTTTCATATCTGCAATAGGCTTGTTATTGTTCACGAAAGTTAGCAATATAAATGTATAGGGTAAGTTTATCTCTACCCTAGTAAGGCTTTAGGAGGGATGGTATCTCTATCAGTTCTCCACAAGCTAATCAGAATCCGTTTAGGGTTGAACTATACCACTACCATATCCACATATCTCCAGGAGGCAACTGGGAAATAGCTGTTCAGGGCTGCAGGTCTAGACCCTGATCAACGCTCAGCTTTCAACCTTGCTTACAGAGGCCATAAGTACTGACAAGCTGCAGCCAGAAGCGGAGGCTAGGACAATCCTGAATATCCGATACTCAAGCATCGCAGAAGCCTCATAAAGAAGGGTCAGTATGATCGCATGAAGGAATACTTGCAGACGAGTAGGCGGCTTGCCATAGACGAATTTGGGGAATGTACTTTTTACGACACCGAGTGAGTATTTCACCTACATTACTTTTATTCTTATAAATCATGCCCCGACTTCTACTCTCTGGCAATACCCTGGAATTCTTTGTCTCTGCTAACCCTTCACAGCACAGCACAGCATACCAGTACATACGTGCATGAGGTAACACCAGGTGGGGGACCTCAGCCATCTCCTACGCGAGAAATACATCGTAGGAGGAAAGTGGACGTTGATTGAGCGGTAGAGGCTCTCCAGAGGAAAAAGATAGACTGACTATAAACAGTATAGTAGTAAGAGTAAAGTTTGGTCTAACTGCTAACTATAATAGCTAATAATAGGTGCCCATATTCTAAGTATTTCATCTTCCGTAAAAGCCTTAACTAATTCAGGTTGCGTTGAGTCAGCAAAAAGAAATTTAACTATTGCTAAATACTGTCCTCTGCGATGAATACCTCGTAATTGCTCAATTACCTGAATTGTACCTCTCTTTCGTTCTAGGGGCTGCATGAAAGGACTCAGGTCCTCAATAATTACAATCATGATGATATTCGCGGGGAGTTGAGACACCAATGCCTCAAGAGCGGAGCAGATACTTTCCGTATCCGTTGGATCCAGTCCATCGAAGATGGGCTCCAGCTGCACGGATCGAAATGACGATGTTGGTCTAGTAGCTACAAGAGCAGGCTCATAGCCAGCTCGGACGGACTTCCGTTTTCGTGCTCTGCGAAATCTGCATGTTGACGACAGAAGAAGGCCAGACAGATGATGTTTGTTAGTTCATCCTTCGCGCACCGATCCGTATTTGAGAATTCGAGTACGTTGCGATAGACCTCGGCGCTGACGATGGGCATCTCAAGGCTACACGCAGGATTCTCCGATCTTGTATCAACGCAAATCAGCGACGACTCCTTGAGGGTGACGTTGAGGGTGAGCCGAGCGAGAAAGCGGGGATGGGACTTGATCGTGGAAACAAGGTCCTCGTCGAGATCATAACCAGGTATATGCCTTGACTTCAGCACATTCTCGCTGTCTCTGGAGACCAGGTCGGGTTCGTAGAGAAATCTTTCCAGAATATCTTCGCTGATACCTGGAGATGCAATTTGAGGCAAGATGACCTGCTGAGCCCGAAGTTCCCTGCGTTCTTGTTCCGCCTTGGTCTGGCTGTCGAGGAATTCGGATAGCAAACCCAGCACGATGAGGTTCGATGCTTCAACCGCCCAAATTCCTGCCTCATCCGCTGCGAACTTTGCTGTTGCATGTACATGATTGAAGGATTCTGCTGGGTAAGAGCTCGCTGTTCCTTCGCCGACATGAAGGCAGCGCGGGTAGTAAATCGTTGTGCCGAGAGCTTGACTGTGGCCAAACAGTCTTTCAGTTTGTCGGAGAAGCCATACGGGTTGATGAAGATTTTAGTTCCAGTTACTAAACAGAGAAATGACCAGCTTGCAGTTCCATCATCTGAAAGGGAGCTCCTACTAAGTAACCGTTTCAGGAACCAGCTGAGAACAACCTCCATCAGTTGATAGATGGCTGTATAAAGAGACGCAATACATCTATGTGACCTTTCATCTTGGAAATGCAGCTTCAGCAGGGCAGAATGATTATTTAAGATGGAAGGGAGCTCCTCAAGAGCATTGTACACCTGCTGCAAGGGAGTTTTGTTGATGATGAGGAGGATCTGGTACATCTTGTTGGTAGTATTTGGAGTCCATGACGATCCTGTAGTCTCTCACGAGCCTAAAAGGTAGAAACGAAGTGGAGAAGTCATTGATGAAACGTGTCACGACTGAGGGCAGTACGTATGCTGTCAAGGCGGCCTCACAGCACAGCACGATACAAATACACAACGCATAGAAAGGATACAACGGTGCCTAACAAGGCACCAGGTAGAATGAGGCCGGCAGTCACGGGTGCATTTCAGCGTCTGCAGGACGATAACCCTTCTAAGCACTATCAAGCAGATTGCATTTGTATCCGCACATACAGACCAATCGCCAGTGTTCTGGCCGAGTCCGTCACGCCGGAGTAGGCTTGGCAATCAGGCTGTGGCATTTGGACATGAATTGCAGCTAACCATCTTGTGTACGCACCGCTCAGCACCGACGGCGTGCATTATCATAGGCCTAGCGACGATAGACGTGATCCAAACTGCGAGATAAAGAGATTCACCATGGACGAGTGGAAGAAAAAGGAGCGTGACGAGACATGCATATTATCGAAGTGTTCCATCTCTCGAGAACATTGAGCACGGAAAAGCGCCAGCCACAGGCAGCAAGGAGCGACCGCAGAGAGTGGTGATTGCCTCCGAGGTCCTGTACAACGAACTGGAGGATATCACGGATGTCATTATAGTAACTTATGTCCCGGCGATGTACGATCTCTCCCGTTTACAGATCTGGTAAAGGTTGCTAATTGTTTCCCGATGTTGATAGATTGACTTCTCCTTACAAAGTAAGCAAGCTTTCGACTAAGCATTATCAACTATACCGAATATATCACTTCAGCTGCTGGTTAAATACTACCCCGAAATCACCGAAAGGCTCGCCCAATTGCAAACCCAAGTAGCGTTGATGGACCAAAATCGTCGCGACAGGAGTGCCCCAGAGGCACGAAGATCCTCCGGCACAAGCGAGTTCGGCGATACGGTATGTGCGCTACCCATCTCCTTTCAATCTTCTCCGTGATGCCTAAAATTACATAGTGCACCTCAACGTCGCCATCATGGCAGAAATTGACAAAAGCGACAAAGCCAAAGTCAACGGCTTCGAAGATTTGATCATTCCCGAAAGCCACCGTAACCTGTTGATAGGACTGGTCAAAAACAAAGTCGCCGAGTCAAAGTCAGAACCTCGACCAGACACCGTGGATGATATCTCGACGCAGATCGACATCGTCAGGGGTAAGGGACGAGGACTGATCATTCCTTTGCATGGGCCACCCGGGTCTGGTAAGACAAGTACGGCCGAGACATTGGCAGCTTATACTCGGCGACCGCTGTATCCAATCACTTGTGGGGACCTCGGTATAACTCCCCTAGAAGTCGAGACCGCTGTGACGGAACACACTGAGAGAGCCCAGCGATGGGGTTGCGTCTTGCTTCTGGACGAGGCTGATGTCTTCTTGACTCGGCGCGACTGGCGCGATGCAAATCACAACGCCCTCGTATCCGGTACGTTTAAACCCCTTGAGACTTGGTGCCACACATCCCATCGTTAAGCATAGTTTGGAGTTAACACAACTTGCAAGTGTTTCTTCGTCAGCTCGAGTACTACTCGAGGATTCTCTTCCTGACAACTAACCGCGTCGGCGTCTTGGACGAGGCCTTTAAATCACGAATCCATGTTTCCCTAGCCTACCCGACTGTCCAGCTTCGGGAGACGGTGGATATCTGGCAAGGCATTCTCAACCGCATCGAGCGAGACAACAAGATAGCAAGTATCAGGACCAAATTCGACAGAAACGCCCTCCTCTAGTTTGCCAAGAGTCACTACAGGAAACACGAGAAGTCAGGCACGGCGTGGAACGGCCGACAGATTCGGAATGCGTTCCAGCTGGCCATCGCACTAGGCCACCACGATAGAGACAAGAATCTGAATGCCGCGGGCTTGACAGCCGAACAAGCTGCCCTGATGGGTGAGAGGAAGAGCATCACCGAAGACCGCTCTTTCGTCTCCTGTTCGGCCTCCTTCGCCGCCAGAATGCACATCTTGCAGACGTCCCGCTCGCTCCAACACGCTGCGTACAGCTTCGACCCGTATATCGTCGAGACTTTCTCGACCTTGACCCAGGGAGGCTGCATGTGCCTAGTCCGTGACGAGACCCGAACCAACCCGGCCGAGCTCATAGACACTATTCAGGAACTAGGCGTTAATTGGGCCATGTTGAGACCTTCTATCGGCTACCTCCTGCCCAGAAACCAGATCCCTTCCATGTCCCAGATGGATCGGTTCTGGTCCAACACAGTTCGTCTGATGAACGTCTACGGACCGTCGGTCAGAAACATAGAAAACGGAACTATACTAAAGACGTCGTAAAAATATCACGTTAGTCGCTTTCCTTTAGTTAAGCCCGTCTACTGTATCCGTAGAATGTGTTTTAGTTTCGTCTTGGCACTTGTCACTCTTATGGCTTCCAAGATCCTACCCGAGTGGGTTCACGACTTACCACAAAGTGGCGTCTAACAAATTTCACCAGGCCCCCGGATGGAGCACTCCGTTTGCCCGAACGGTTATGCCAAATGCAATGGACATAATAACATAACGACAGGTCGGCCTTAGTGGGTGTCTGAAAAAAACGACAGGGCTAAATTCCTCGAAAGATATACAAGCAAGCCGTCGGTATGGCACTAAACCCTCTCTACCTTCCAGATCAGGAATCTACGGCCGGTCAACAGAGTTTTTAGAGTCTTGGCCTTCGAACATTTATTACTGATAAACGCCAAAACCGGTTTCCATCCTTCCTGCAGCCTCCATACACCTATCATGCATAATCTGTCTGTACGTTTAAAGAAAGAGCTAAGGGACTCCAATCATCGACCCAATAGGGAATATGCATGAGCACCTGCACTTTACGGGGTCGCGCCCGTAACTAACCATACAGCCTAATTGCATTCATCTACTGATTGATACATTGCCCAACGTAATTCTTGATCGCTTAGCGATTTCAGTGCTAGTTCTGTTTCGTTTACTAAACCCATCGAGATGGTTATCGTCATTCTCCACTAGACCTTGTGAGCCCAACTGACCGCGGATTCCGGCGTGTTCAACGAAAGGCCGACTGTTACATCCAAGGACCGCCTTTCAGAGGATTAAGTCACATTCAGCTACAACCTCCTTACCTCAGAACTCCTTTAGTGTCCGTGGCGGTATCACATGAGATACCATTATTCCCCGCGCCAACTCCGTAAATCTAATTGGCCACATGCGTGAACCAGATGCTACCTACCTATTTTGACTAGGCTTCATCAGCATCTTATCTTAAAACAAGAAGAGTCTTATCCATAAGGGGATATATGCCGTGTTTTTGGTTCCGATGTCGGTTCTGAAAGTTGAGAAACAAGGATTCAATAGTAGTAGCCCAGGTATAATTATAAGTGGCGCCTCTCGCACTTACCCAAGTTACTTCTGTTCCTCACACAATCAACCATGTATATCATCAAATCTGTCGCGGCATTGTTAGCAATCGTTCCCGGCGTCTTGTGCGCTCCGACTCAGCTCGAAGCTCTTGAGAAGCGGGCCGACGCCCAATGGCTAGTATTCCCTTCATTTTATTGTTGAATACTAAATCATGTTTCTACGCATCGAGAGAATACTAATCCCCGAAAAGTGGCTCGAACTACTACACAGCTGCTCAGGTGAATGCAGCCAGCGTTCGAGCTTGCAATCACTATAATGCTGGCACAACTGTCGGCGGATATCCTCACACATACAACAATTATGAGGGTTTCACTTTTGCTGTGTCTGGACCATACCAAGAATTTCCGATTTTGAGCAGCGGATCTTTGTACACTGGAGGTGTGTGATACTTTCGTTTTTTTAAAGACATCAACTTGTAACTCAATTAACATTAATTTAAAGGTTCACCCGGTCCGGATCGAGTTGTCATCAACACATCCTGCAGACAGGCAGGCACCATCACGCACACGGGGGCGAGCGGAAACGCATTTGTCGCTTGCACTTAAGCATTCTAAGAATAGTACTATAGTTATTGAGGGCTGGGCCGGACTCGCTGCTGGAGCGGGTCGGCCGCACGGGGAAACCCGGCACTTATTTAACTGTACAAATATCTTTAGCTACTGTTGAATACCACTGTTCCATCTCTTTAAGTCTACCTGATTGTAATCCCCGGCAAAAATTAGACTGACTTGACGTATATCATTTCATGCAGCCAGAGAAATTTCCACGCTCACCTAGTAAACACGATGCGATACTACAGAAACGCTCCTAAGATGTCTCTATTGTTTCCTGGAGGACGATCCACAAACTCTCCGGTTTTAACCTCTATCCTGTCCAACAGCTTGCTCTCTGAGAGTTCCCACACCGGTAGATCATGTTTCGTAGTAATCAACACCCTTACATCCGTCTCCTCCAGCCCAACCCATCTCTGGGCCTCGGCTAGTTCGGTGTTATCCCTGCGTCGGTTAAACCTATGCTGTGAGGCGCCGGGAGGTTGAAACCGCACTGGCCGGGTTGGGTCCATGCACGGAGTTAGGTCGAGGCCTTCTACGAATAATTGACACAGGTCGGAGCCATTCTGGACAGACTCTTTGAGGGCAGTGATTGACTCGTAGTGGTGGTAACTTTCTCTGCGGGGAGAGCGATAGGTTTTGAACTCTTCTTCTGCGAGGTCGAGTACGTGCTCAACTATGAGCTCTTGTCACAGCTTTCCCTGCATTGTACGCTTCGAGCATTGATAATAAACTTGAAGTAGGACGCAAAGGACAATGCTGATCACAAGGCCTTGACCATTGGAGAACGCCTCATATTTAATGATGATGCGTCTACGCCTTCCACTTGATAAGGTTGGATAGAATGCTGATTCCAACACGCCCGGCGGAATGCACAGTCTAGCGGGTTAGAGTAGACACAGCTCAGCGACCAGAGGTTCAATACCTCGCTAATATCCCCGGCGCGCTCGTCGAGTCCCGTTCGGAGAGCCATGTGCCGTTGAGTATCCTTCGGTCGGAATCAATTCCCCTACAACAAAGGGCAGGAGAAATCAATCAGGCACGATTGCGGAGAAGGCGTGGCAGAATGTGTCAAAGTGTATACACTCCTCATTCCCAGACCTTTCGACGATGTTGCGCACCGCACATATCCCCGCCCGCCCCCAACTCCTCGAGCGTGTGATCTGAACTCGGCAGTGACCTTGATTAGATTTACCTTGAAAAACAGAAGTGACTAGCAAGATATATGGAATACCCCAACTCTTGATTTCAATAGTACGTCAAGAGCAAACAAATACATCACACTTCATGCTCAAGGTCAATGAATAGTCAGATAAGCTGCCTAATATGGGGCAGCCTAAGGTAACAAAGCCTATTTAGTCAAGCCGCAGGGTGCTCCATACCAATACGAAGATTGTACCAGCTAGAAGCAGTAAAGCATCCAATGCTTGCAGGGAACATACGAGGTACAATATGTAGGATACGAGGGGCTTAGCGGAAGGGTTGCCCTCGGTCTTGGCGCGCCAAGTAACTCGGTACATTCAGTTTCCAGTGGCCCTTCAACCAACTCGCGCAAAGACGTTTCGTCACGACCTCTTTTCGAGACAATGCGCATCCCCTACCGTTGGGCGAGTCATGTCGCCCTACTGAGTTCGCAACTGGCATTTATTTGCGCGTCCTCAGCCAGAATGGAAACCCATGTCTCAAGCCCATGGCTCGGACATTGTCCAGGGTGCTATTGCGTTCCATCAACCACAAATTGCTGAAGCAGAATCTATGTTGATGAGCATTTCCAACCCTGCTTCTGACAGGTTTGGCCAATATCTTGACGGCAAGGCCGTGGTGAGCTCATTCGCCTTGCTACTTGGAACACCGTTCTTCTGATGATAATTGGGAGGCATTCTTTGCTCCTGCCGAAGACTCCCAGCGAAAGTACTTGCCTGGCTCGAAAGTGCAGGCATTGATATGGCTTCCGTACGGCTCAAGAAGGCAGCCGCGGTGATGGAGTTTTCAGCTCGTGTCGATCAACTGGAGGACTTGATGAAGACGAAGTACCGCATCATACAAGACCCTACAACCGCCGTGGAGAAACGTCTAGATCCCTCTACCCATGAAGTTCCGATAGGGTTACGAGACCATGTGCAGTTCATTATATTGACGCTGTCCCTACGAGCTAGGGGGACAAAGCACAGCCGTGTAACCAACTCACACGTCATTCCTCCGTCGCCGCCGTACAGAATTCCCGTGCCCGAGCACTTGAGTCACTGCGACCTCAGCTGGACTCCCGCCTGCATCCGTAGTAAGTGCGACCCCCATCATAATTAATCAGGTCTAACAGCCCGCAGAGCTGTATAGCATTCCACTCGGCACCAAGGCCGCGCCCAACAACTCCCTCGGCATCTACGGAAATGGCGACGCTTATAATCAGGCCAACCTCGACAACTTCTGGTCCAAGTACGCCAGGTTCATCTCCAAGGAAACAGGACCCAAGGTGAACAGCATCAACGGTGCCAAAGCACCTGGCGAGGAGAACGGCGGCGAAGAAATGCTCGACCTGCAGATGGCGTATCCCATCGTGTGGCCACAGAAAGTCACAGTTTTCCAAACCCAGTACAATAATGGTGGCGGCCTTCTAAACGACTTCCTTGATGCCGTGGATGCGAGCTACTGTCATTACGATGGGAGAGACGACCCAGAGTTCGACCCCAAGTTTCCCATATTCGGAGGCTGGCAAGGACCGGCCATGTGCGCCACATACAAACAAGGTGACCAACGTCGTCTCCATCTCATTTGCATTGGACGAATCGTCCTTGTCCCGGCATTACGTCCAACGCCAGTGCCACGAGTGGATGAAACTGGCTCTCCGCGGCGTGACGGTTGTCGTAGCGGCTGGAGATCGTGGGGTCCAGGGCAATACGGGGTGCATATTTGACCCCAAGCACCCGAAGAAGGAGATTTTTAACCCCTTGTTTCCTAGCTCGTGTCCGTACGTGACCACGGTAGGGGCAACACAGGTCAACTTCGACGGATCGCGTCGTCGCGAAGTTGCGGTATTCGACCCCAAGCACAATTATTACTCCGGAGGTGAGACCTATATTACCTCCCAGTCTGGTTCACTGCTCTAACACACTTGCATCAGGAGGCTTCAGCAATGTCAACCCTCGACCGGCGTATCAACAGAAAGCTGTTGACAGTTATCTCGCTGCGCATAATCCTCACTACACTAAAGGGACCTATAACTCCTCCAGACGTGCCTTTCCTGATGTTGCACTTCTAGGGGTGAACATTACATCGTCAGACGAAGATAAGATCACAGTCAGCGGAGGCACCATACAGGGCATTCCTAGAAGCCTTGGAGTTACTCAAAAAGGCGGGTTCCTAGGTAGACCTAAACCACCTTCGCCTGGATTGCCTCTGTCATCTGGAAGGCTCGAAAGATAAAAGCAATAAACCGTCTCCACAGATATCGATACTTCTGCTGACCGGCCCGCTGGGAAACAAGAGCAAAGGGCCTAGACATACAGCGATCGGCATGGGTACCGACTAGTCAGCACAATAAGTTTCGGCTTGTGCCTTGGGCGGTCTCCTCGCATCGGACGAACATACCATCGATAGCACCTATAAGACATGGGATCTTCTGTTCATCTTGCCATGGACTAGGGAAATCGGGGTCCCCCAAATTATGGTTATCTGGGCCAATAGTCTGGTCTATATAAGAGGTGTGTTTGGTTAAGCGTGTGAGGATCAGTGTCATCGCCCGTGATATACCGCGCTGCGCTCCTTTAAACGTGACGTGCCATTGGGTGCGCTATAGCCATATACTTGTCGAGGCGAACGAGCGTGTTTTTATAGTAGTGCTGTGTACGTGTGAATATTGCCGGTCCTTGAGGTACTCCTGCTCATGATACCAGACGTGGCCCGATATGAGCAAGCGCCTCCTTGTCAAGCCGACTGCTCGGGCTAGCTGACGGGTTGTTGGGGCTATAGGGAGAGCTTTTATCACCCAAACCATTCAGGAAGACGGAGTAGTCATAATCGCCAAACCTGGACGTAGGGACCTTACAATACCTCGCATATAGCGGCCTATCTCCCCGCTCTCCTTGCTCTCCTGTCTCGGTAAGGGACTAGGACGGTTAATTGCACGCCGCCTCGCTTGGACAGCCATTCACTACGATGTCCTTCACCCACAGCAGCTCAGAGCGCTTTCGAAAAGGTCGGCAACTGCTGGAGATTACAAGTGCGGGGCGAGCAAGACGGGAGCAAGGTGTGGAAGAAAGGTGGAACGTTCCACAAGAGATCGTGCCTGTATACAAACAGTGGTTCCCCCGCCGTGCATATAGGAAGAATTAAGCAATTGGAATCTTCTCGTTTCAACAGCAACAGACCTTGCGGCTGTCTTGATCCACGACGTCGAGAAAGCATTTGCACGCAAGAAGGTGGCCACCCTAGTCACAATAGTGTGGGTGGTTTGTGCAAAGATTCCAGGTTGATTGGACGCGGACCGGCGCATCGTTTAACGCCCCTCGACGCCTCATCCGTCAGGGAGGGCTATGGGTGCCTGACCAGCGCATATAGCAGCACCCCTAGCTTGAAGTGCTTGAAGCAGGTGAGGACCGAGGCTGCATCGTGGCTCATCTCATCACATCCGTCACTGAGCGGTATTCAGAACTTATAATGGTGCTGGGGCAGCTCCTGCATGGCCATCTGTATTCTCACTGCAAACAACACACTGGCACCCACTTGCCCTATACTCAAGTTGTGCGTCTTGCCACTTTCTTTGACAATCCCAAGCTGAACCCACAACTTGGCCCCTACCATGTCCTTCAGAATATCCAGCACCCTGTCATATCGCTCCAGGGCAAGGCTCATTGTAGGCATCGACTATGGAACGACATATAGTGGCATCAGTCTGGCCATGTCCACGGCAGTCGACTGCAAAGACATTGTCCCCTGGACACAATATCCCGGAGCATCCTCTCACCAGTCAGAGCACTCCGAAAAGGCCCCGTCCTGCATTGCTTTTGCTGACGAAAACGACGACCTCGATGAGAATGCGTGGGGATACCAGGTTGAGCCCGGCATGAAAAGCTACACATGGACGAAGCTTCTTCTCAACAAGTCGGCCCTGGTGTCGGAATACGACGACCCCTAACTCAGGAACGACATAGGGCACGGGATTATGAAGCTGCCCCAGGGCAAGACGGCCAAGGATGTCGCAACTGAGTATCTCCGCGGCATGAACGACATGTTCAGACGTTCTGTCGTGGAGAAGTTTGGGGGGAAACCGGCTACCCTTGGATGTCTGGCTCACGGTCCCGGCAACTTGGTCAGAGCAGGCTAAGCTTCTCACCAAAGCCGCTGCCCTGGACGCTGGATTTGCCTCCGGACCTGACGACCGCTTGATGCTTATCCCCGAGCCGGAAGCCGCGGCACACATGGCGCTCAAGACGAGCATTAATCACGCCCAAGATATTGTCGAGGTAGAGCATCCACTCCAAGACATACTGGGCGAGCGCTGACATGACTGACATGATGCTAGCAGGGTGCAGGTGTTATGGTCTGCGACCTGGGCGGAGGGACAGTCGTAAGCAAAGACCCAGTATCCCATCAAGCACAAGCCCCAGATCGTCTTCTCACAGCACTTGCAGGACATCACAACGTATGAAGTCCAGCGAGTCAACCCACTGAAACTAGGTGAGATCTGTGTCGGTGCCGGAGGAAAATGCAGTGGGACGTTCGTGGACCGAAACTTCTATCGGCTCATGGAGAAGAGGTTCAGCCGCGCGTTCACGTCTCTTGGCCCCCGCGTGATCGGTCCTGGCAGCTACTTCATGGACCAGTTTGAGAACAAGAAGCGTGACTTCAGCATGAAGATCCCCAGCTGCCGCCCTCACCGACTGATCCTCCAGATGAAGGACCTGGTCATGAAGCCCGAGCTCGAAAATTTCTACGAGGATAGCTTCGGACACGTGCTCGTCTCGCATGACGACATGCTCAGCTTGTTCAAGCCCGTCGTGGACAAGGTGATTCAGCTGGTGTCGGGACAGGCTAGACAGTCCAGGTGGGAGGCCGGCAAGAAGATCGACACGTTGGTCCTGGTCGGCGGCTTCTCCTGCTCGCCTTATGTGAAGGAGAGGCTGAAGGAGTGGTGTGAAGAACACTCTGCCCGGCTGAGTACACCGCTGAGGGGAGCGTGAGTCAACCCCCCCTCTAACTACAACCTAGTCGGAGCTGGGGAGCTGATGAGCCGTGTTGGACAATGATTCTGACATCACCGACATGTTTGATCAGAGTGCCATATTGCCACTCCAAGCCAAGTACACACAGGATCTGTATGCGTGCAGCCTGGATGAGGCACCGAAGACAATTGAGAACGAGCGTAAGTATTGCCCCGTCAAGCCTTGCCACAATCGTCGCTAATGGATCCTGGTAGGCATCGAGAAGGTTGGCGAAGTTGAGTATACACTCGAAAAGATTGATTTTTCGAAAATCACTAAGACGGCACTTGATGAGGATGGAGAGTTGCAATACAACGTACAGCTCGCTCTGAACATTCGGCTGAGTGATGAGGTAGGACTGCTTGTATTTAGAATTCTGCATGAAGGTAAAGAGTGTGGTAAGGCGAAGCTGAGCTTTTCCTATATGTAAAAATAGTATTGTGTTGGTGAGGGTAACCCTAGAGAGCAAGAGGGAGAAAACACTCAACAGCCCAAATTCGGGATTGCTGTATAGTAAGGACCGGAATCATTGAAGACCAAGAGACCGGGAAGGCCCAACCTTTTGCGATTCAACGCTGAGAACCTCGAACAACGGACCGTAGCCGCTGTCGAGCTTTTCCAAGCTGGGTTTTACTCCAGTGTCGCCACTGCAGGCCGCGACCTTCAAGTTGGTTACAAGAGGTTGTGTTCTCGATCTAAAGGGGCTCATCCACGCAGTCAGAACGGCGGCAACAGTACGTTGTTTTCAACTGAAGAAGAGGAAGCAATCCTTATATAGGTACATCGCCGCATCACTCATGGACGTCATATACAAATCTGTCCCCTCAGGTAGCATGAAAACTTGATTCTGAACGCCAAGGGACGATCACCAACTGCTGCTGGCAAGTGGGCAAGACGTTTTATGAGACGTTGGAAGCATACCTATCAACCATGTCAAGATGCTGCCTTGCGCCCGGAGCCAACGAATACGCCGGATATTGGGCGCCCTCGGTTCTTGGCACTCCATCGTTCTGTCTGCGGCGAGCAGGTGAGGGCTCGCAATTTGAAATTTATCCAACCAGAATATCGGGGGTTTGGAGACGCTAGCATACGTACACAAATCTTCAGCGCTGTCAAAGAGTTGATGGCCAAGTAACTAACTGTCATTCGAGATCGTGGTTGTTTTGATTTAAAATCCTGAAAATCAACTTATTCTTTGTGTCTTATTCCTTTCCCTATTTCTAAAAAGAAAGAAGAGAAAAACAAACTCGTACCGCTCTGTTAAATTCGCCCAGATAAGACACAGACAGCTACGATGACGCGGTATAGAACCGTCTCATAGAGAAGCTGCTAAAGGATAGGATTATTGAGCACCGCGCGGGTCAACTGCTGGTCCGCAGTACATGCCATCTTACATAATTGTAGGTATCTGGATTAGTCAGATTAATATTAGGGCCTTGGCGTCATGAAAAGCTGGCAAGGGGTTTTGCGACAGTGTCTCCTAAGGGACGACCGTATGCGACCGTACTCGGTCCCAAGATCTAACCCACACCGCCTCCCAGAACATACCTAACAAACGTACACGCCAAGACTTTCAAAGGCCGCTACTGACTTCCTCTTCTCGTACGCCGCCTTCGTCACCCATGAGTCCGACGACTTCTTTATCGTAAAAGAGAAGCACGTACTTGCCGAGGGGGTCACGGCCCGCATAGACGACTTTGGTCCGCGAACTGAAGACTAAGCATATCTACCTCAACATCGATCCCCGCTTCGTCTACAGAGAACTACGCCTCAACAAAGATCTACTTTCTCCCGCAGACCCCTCTACCGGGCCACATAGCTCAATAGCAAGCAATACCGCATCTTTTTTAGGGACAATCTTGCCTGGCTAACCTCGGCCCAACAGCAGATAATTCCATCGATTCTCTACAACTTTCCTGATCTCCTGTAGACACCTCGCTTTGGCGGGTTTTTGGTGTTTGTGAACACGGACACGCCAGTTGGACTGGTTGAGTCGAACAAGCTTGAGCTCAAAGAACGAAAATATGCCGCCTTATCCTACTGCGCGGGGAAGCCTACGGAAACGAGACGGATCATGATAGACGGTTACTGGTTCAACGCGTTTGCTAACTTGGAGCATGCCCTCGAGGGAGTCAGGGAACACTATGACGGAAGCTCAAGCAGCGGCAATCTGATCTGGGCAGACCAGGTTTGTATCAACCAAGTCGATATCCAGGAGAAATCCCACCAAGTCGGCTTCATGCGGAAGATATACGAAAACGCCGAGAAAACGTACGTCGTGCTTTCTACTCTGCGGGCTCCCATTCCTGACGCCGAAGCTGGCGTTTTGGCACTGCGGCTTGCTCTCAACCATTTAGAAGCCCAGCTGCAAGAGGACTTACTTTGCTATGCCGTGGAAGGCTCCCGAAATGGCTATTCAGAAATATTTCTGGATTGGATTTACGAACATCCCAACCATCCTGTTTGTGGTGCCTTGGCTCAACTTCTCAAATTTGTCGATCGTGTTTGCGACGCGAAATGGTGGACTCGAGTGTGGGTGAGCTTT
The DNA here is from genome assembly GCA_030864175.1 of Neonectria faginata. NCBI lineage: Eukaryota > Fungi > Ascomycota > Sordariomycetes > Hypocreales > Nectriaceae > Neonectria > Neonectria faginata. Next base: position 49,023 of record JAULBG010000022.1, on the reverse strand, counting down.
TACTCAACGCGTCATGGTCTTAAGACGGGCTTCTTCATCAGACTAATATGCAAATCGGTTGACTAGGTTTACCAAGAATTCCTTGTCTCAGATAATATTCACTTCGTATGCGGGTCACAGTGTCTAGAACTTGACGACCTAGCGCCGTTTCTCCGGTTCCGACACTGGAATACAACAAACGAAGAATCCATCGCACGCTTCACGCTTAGGTCCAAGTCACCGCACAGCGAAATAATCGCCCGTAGCGTTGAGTTGCTCGAGAAGTCGGCAATGCGCTGCCGCCAGTCTGAAACGTCGTATAAACTTCCAATGTTGTTTAATGAACGACGAACAAACCGCTATGCTCTTGATTTCCAATTGACTCCCGACTTTCTCCACCTGCTCGCAACGGCCTCGAGCTCCGGGTTTCAAGCTACCGACCCTCGGGATATGCTCTACGCCTTCACCGGCCTATCGAGCATCACGTCCGGAGTAACCGTCGACTACAGCCCCACAAACACCATCTGGGACGTCTGCGCCGCCGTCGCCGAGAAATTTATAGAACATGGAGATCTCAGGCTCCTTCGGCGCGCCGCCACAACCAGGGGGGTAAATGCTTTGTTCGACAAAAATCTGCCCTCGTGGGCACCAAACTGGATACTACCAACACCTTGGATCCCTTGTCAGCACTCGCCGTGGAAGATTCCCTCAGCGGAGCGCCACCACCTTGCTGGTAAGGCTCTTTGCGTCCAAGGGGTCCATCTCGCCACCCTCGGTGATGAGACCCCCGACGGGATATTCCAAGCGATGGGCCGTGACTTTGATACTACCGAATTGGTGCAGAGCGGGGACGAGCTCTGGGCCATCCATGGGGGGACGGGCATCCACGCCTTGAGGAACCGAGAGGGAGGGGGATATGTCCTTGTTGGACTTGCTATTATGTTGCCAGGCAGAGTGTCAAGCCGCTATGGTGGATTGACGGCGATAGAATTGAAAGAACTGGGCTTATCAGAGTACAAGGTCGTCATGGACGCCATCAAAGCGAGTTTGACAGGCGTGCAGAGCATTGTGTTGGAATGAGGATAGATATGAGGCAAAGATCACGATCGTTGTGAACGACTACAACTAGTATAGAAAGCCGCTCATTTGCACACTCCCTATGTCCACTTAGATCTCTAGCTTTCAATACAACTTGATTACTCAAGAAGCCTTTTTGACATTATCAGATGTGATACGCAACCCTACGTTCATAACACCAATCAAGAAGTCGTGATTCTATCCGGTCCAAGATATCATCTATAAGCAGAAGAACGAGGCTAACCTGTTCTCTGCTGTCGATCCCGATCAGCACCGAAGCGATAAGAGACGGGTTGGATCTGCTTATAGTCTGCCCGTCCTGTTTGGAAACGAATCAGCTTTGGATCAAATGTTGCAATATTCACACAGAAACTGGACGGGTTTGCAGACAGCGGCCAGCGATTCGACATGGGCATGTGGCTTCAGTATATCGCATTTGATGTAGGAGGCCAAGTCAGCTTTGGAAAGAGACTGGGCTTTCTGGAGTCGGGCGGTCATGTAGATGGTATCATCCAGGGGATCCCGGGGGTTTGAGCCCCCACGAAACTCCTCCAGCTTCTGCAGCACCAGAAGGTCCAGTTTGAGCTTGACAGAATAGACAACAACTTTGAGTCTCCGTTAGGCCAGAGAAATGAGCGTCCTGGGCTCCACTTGGGTGACTCAAGCGGACCTCAATTTCCGGAACCTGCCAGAACGTTTCATCTAACATCAGGACGATTATTTCGTTCCATTAACGGCGGGCATCGCAACTCCCCTCGTCCTGGAAATGAAGCAAGGTTATTCTTGAATTTACCTCGGGACTTTTGGGATAGTTCAACATTATCTGCAAGCAAGTCATTACACGAATGGGGGGATTCTCTGCCTCGTTGTCTGCCTCATTGTCTGCCTCGTTGTCTGGGTCATCAGCCACGCCCAGATAGCGGTTGTAATAACGGCCCTGTGGTGGCTCTTAGGTCAGCCTTACTACCAAGGTACATCGTCTTCATCAGTATTTGGGGGACGTCCAAGCTCTCCAAGAACTTCAAATCATGGAGCTGGACCATCCAAGGGTCATATCTGGTCGCAATATTCTGCCAAATTCTTACTTTCCCGTTTATATGGGGCTTTCGCATTTTTAAACGAAGACTTCACAAGGGTCACACCGTTGCGCCACCAGAAAACAGCCATGTCGAGCGGCCCGAGATCCCAAAGCCACAGCAGGGGTTTTTCTTCTGGGGTACCACCACGGTCGCGCTCATTGTCTTCATATGTATCATGGGAGTATCTGCGCATCTTGCCACGCTATGGCAACGGCATTCCAGAGCCTGTCAAGACTGCCCTCAACTCAAGGCCACGTGCGTGCCTGACATGATGATGAAAATCTTCCAATCGTGGGTCCCGTTTGCACTACCGACGACGTTCTTTTACTCAGGGTTGCTGCGGAACTGGCAGTGGGGTCTACTTGTTTTTCTCACGTGGAATCTGATCGTAACAGCTGTGGTATTTGTTGGTGTCCTGATTCGGTATGATGCCGAAGGCGCCTATAAACCCGCTTGGCTGGACTGGCTGGGCTGAGGGCGGAAGACGGCATTTATGCCGCATTAATCGGTCAGCAGCGTAAGACAACTGCGTAAAACTTTAGCGAAGCGGTTACTACTTCCGGCGCAGGTTGCAGTATCTCGAAAACAAGTTATCGCTGTGGCTGCGAGTGATGATTCCACGAGTTTGCGATATGCCAGCCGGAGGTCCTTTTCGACTAGTTCTGAGATGAATTTCTCCACCTCTTCGGATTACTATTTGGCGGTATATACCATACCAATACTAACTCATACCGGACCATTCCGATCACTGCCGGGTGACCTCCGGTATAGAGGCCAGCATCAACAATATCAAGAGCTATCCTCTATTCCTTCTTATAAGACTTCTTTTATAGATGTTCTGCACTTTATGTAATCTTTTCTGCTGCGTTGCAAACAGCGCGGGTTAAATGCGCCCTAACCGCGAGGCCGCAGTTATCTAGATATAAGCAGACGTTAGACCTAGCTATAGGCGAGCTGATCATATCGTAGTGGGGGCACATGGGTATCAGACAAATATAGACGTGAGCGACCCAAAGCCAAGAAGGCGATTACTCGGCTTAACGGGTCACTTTCCGGTGCGAGAAGATGCATTAGAAGTCGTGGTGGGACAGTGACGGGGAAATTGACGACTCAGCAGCAAGTGCGACCGGATGGGGAGTCAATGGCCGTGGTATCTTGTCTAAGTTGTGAGGTGACACAGTAGGTTGCAGCAGTGGGCAGCCGAAGGTCAGGGCTTATTGGGGGAAAACGCATGTAACTATGTCCTACCTCTCGGCATCTTTCGAGCCAGATATAACTGCCTGATCTCTAGAAGAATGATATTTGCTCTGAGGGATCGGCAGTTCTCACGTAGCACTGAATGACCCTGCGTTGAAACAGTATGGAAAATCTTCCGGGATTTACAGCTTCCTAGGTTGTATTGATATGAGAGGGCAATGGAGCGATTCGCTCTTGGGTTGTCTGTGCGGAGGCTTAATGCCACCTCCCTAAGATGAATTCGGAAAAGGATGCGAAGGAATCTATATAATAACAGTTGTATAGGTTGACAAAAACCACGGATGTAGCACAAATACGACTTTCGTGTTTCGGGCCTACAAAGGTTGCAACGACCTACGTCAAGATCTGGGACATTATTTAGGTTCGTCGACGACGCTCGTTTGAATCGAGAAGCAGAGGGTGTATTTCACAACCTGAATTACAGAGATTACCCAGCTAGTAACCGCAGCTTCAGCCCAGTAATTCTTGGATCAACTTTCACATTCTACTTATTTCTACACCTCCTTACGCATTTCCACGATGCCTTGCATGGAATTTACCCCCAAAATTCGCCGTGGGGCAGTTTTACTCGTCATTCTGGCTATGCACTTTATGGTCCTCGTCGATAGCCTCCCTGCAATCGCGAATAGCACGTTGATGGTCAGGCAGGAGAGGGCGGCCGTCGACGACTTCGGGCTTGAGCCGCGACAAGACATCCCAGGCCCTCTGGCCAAATTTCCCAGGGGCCCTTTGAACCAGCTACTGAAAATCATCAGCAGTTTGCCCGAGGGCGAAAAAGCACTCGACGCAGTGGGCAAGGTTTTAACTCCTCTTCAACAACTCCTGGCTAATGCGGTCGATATCGACACGACCAGAGACGATTTGACTCAGAATGCCCCTTGCTCTGATATTAGTGTCATATTCGCCAGGGGAACAACCGAGCCGGGCAATGTTGGGCTCGTGACGGGGCCGCCATTTTTCGATGCCCTGTCCGAGCAACTAGGGAACGCATCCCTCACCGTCCAGGGTGTCGACTACCCCGCGACTTTCGCTGGCTTCAACCTAAACGGTACTGAAGGTGTGCCGAGCATGTGAGAAACAGAACTTTCCTACTCACATTCGAGGAAGAGGATAAGGTCTCAGCTGCTGACTCGTGTGATAACAGGACGGCCTTTATCGATCAAGCCATCACCAGCTGCCCTAGCACCAAGTTGGTCATGTCTGGCTACTCCCAAGGAGCTCTGGTTGTCCGCAGCACCGCTGACTCGCTGCCTGCGGAGACCATGTCCAAGGTTAATTCGATAGTGACGTTTGGGGACCCGCGAAATCAGTCACCCATCACCGGCGGCAAGGGCAAGACCATGGTCGTCTGCCTCGCAGACGATAGCGTCTGTAACGGCGGATTCATCAACGTGGCTCATCTCACCTATGGCTCAGAAGCAGACGCAGCTGCTCAGTTCGTGGCACAGCAAGCGGGCGGTCAGTAGGAGAGTTTTCGCTTCTAATAGAAGACTTGTCGCTTATCTAATTTCACACATCAATCATACATGTTTCGCATATCTATAGACAAAATAGTTACCTTATGACACATATCCCCTCAAGAGATCTTGAACAGCCAGTTGGGAGAGCCGTGATCGACCTTGCGGTGGTATCATTCAAAGTCACCACGGGCGAATCTCGCGGCGAGGGTGTCGCGGGCTAGGATGGCCATGGTGAGGGTGGCGAGGAAGGAGTGCATTTTGCTGGTTGGGAGTGAAGTGGTTGTTTTGGGGTTGTTATGATGGTTGATGTGTTGATGGTGATGAAGGATGACTTGATTTGAGGGAAGCAGATGCTATTTATATACCTTTTCACTCTTCTCCAAGTGCTCTCTTTTCTCATTCGGCATCAACCAAGTTGAAGTGGCGATGGACTCTTCCCTCTCCTATTTCGGCCGTTTGTCGGTGACCTGGTGGAACAACTGAGGGCCATCACAAGACTCCACTGACACGGCATGAGGCTCTTGGCGTGGTCGTCTGAGCAGAACTCGCGGTCATTGACAGATGCGATGATATCTTTCGAATTCCCGCAAGCTCATTTCCGTTCCAGCAATCGGGTATGGCTGTCTACCCGGTACCATCCAACCCCTTCCAAAGCGGTAATTAAAGCACTAAAGTCGCTTACTGCATCCTATCGTCAAGTTGAAGTATCATGTTCAATGCTCAAGAAGAGTATCGTAGCTGCAGGCTCAGGATTGCTTACATAGTTAGCTTAGAAAAACTGCTTGCCCAAAATACCTGAGGGCAGATTCAATCCTCTTAATCAATGCTTATACGTTCGATATGCTCTTTAGCGGCTGCTCGGCCTCACCAGCTGTTTCTATAACCACTTCAATTATTCGGGTAGCTGAGACTGCCGACGTTCCGTGTCCCTTACAGGCCCCGGAGCGCCCTACACGGCCTGAGGCCTCCCCTTTGAATCTAACACATCTTCGGTGAGACAACGATCTTATGTCTCTCTTCTATTACTGAGAGAATCACGAGAGACAAGTTCCATCCCGAACCCTTTTGGTCAACTAGGGTCTAGCCTAATCTAGATCTTCTGAAACAATTCTCAAAAAGAGGAAACCCGGGGTGGCGGTCCGCTTGTCGGGCCGCTTCTTAGCATACGGGGACCTAGGCATTGGTAACGGAAAAAGGAATTTGGTTACTCTTCCATGATCCTATGAAATCTGTTTGGAAATCAAGGGATCGGACCCGTAGACACGGTTTTGGGTCCGCGGGCCGGGTATTGCCTCCTGCCATTGACTCGAGCCTATGGCTCCCCAGCCATCGTTGCAATGTGTTCTGAAATTGCCTTGTCGTATGAGTTACAATATTAATTATCCTGAATTCTGAGTATCATGTCGCAATCCCACCTCCTCTCAATATCTCCACTACTCAGCCTGTGCCCCAATCCGCAACCTCTCAAGCACCCTTTTGTCAAACCTGATGATGATAACCCTGCCAGCTTTGCACCCGATCGCAAGAGTGTACCCCAACACCGAGTACTGGCAGTCTCGGCAGTCGGCCGGCAATTTGAGCACGTCGTGGTCTCGCCACTTGACCCAGCATGTCCTGACATCGACTCTGAGCTCTTGACGGAAGTGAATAACAGGATGAGACCGGTCATGGATCGAGCCTCGGACGTCCGATGGGAGGGACACACCCCGACGTCTGTGAGAAGGCCTCTGTCTCCAGGTAGGAAGGAAAGCTGGTGAATGGAGCGAGTGAGGTCCATGGCTGTGAACATCTGCTCCCCGGTCATCCAGTTCCAAAGCTCGGCCCACGGCCTGGGAATGCCTACGCGAGAGCCTATGGTATCCGCAAATTCTGTAGCAGTCGCCACATATGGCCCCTTGTCCGAGAATGCCGTGAAGGGGAGCCTTTCGGAGGTGGACTTTGTTACAAGCTTTGAGATGAAATGTCCTTCTGGCAATGTCCATATGCACAAGCGGCCTTTGAAATCTGCTGCCACCAAGGAGCAATCGGCCGAGAACCACACCTTCTTAAATCTGTTCGGATAATAAGCCTTCAAAGCAATTCCTTCGTCGACGATGAGCTCTTTTGTCTGGAGGTTCCACAGCTGGAATTTTCCTGCCGCAGTGTCAAGGTGGGGCAATGGACGAATGCTTGCTGCCATAAACTTGGAGTCGGGGGACAAGGCCACGTGCAGAACATCGTAGCCGGCTGTCGGAAAGACGTCCTGGACCTCAAAGTTCGTGTTCCTGCGGTTCCAGATACGGATCTCGTTAGATCCATTCAAACCCGTGACGATGCTTTGCGAGTCGCGGGAGAGGGCAAGACGAATGGTCCCCAGCGCATCCTCAAGCCGCCATTCGCATTTCCCGGTCTTCGTATTCCAAATACTTGAAGTTTTTGTAGGCTGGTCTAGAGTTACGAGGTTTGAATCATCAGAGAAGATGATTGAAGGCTCAGTCACGTCGTACTCTATGAGTGGAAGCTCGTGTAGACATTCTCCCGTCTCGGCGTTCCATATTCGAAGCATGCGGTCAGCCGAGACGGTTGCTAGCATGGTGTTGTCGGGAGAGAACTTGATTTGATGTATTGTTCCGAAAGGGTGGTGTGGCTCATCGACACTTCGCTTCCAGTCCCAAATCCGAATGGTCTGATCCATGGAGAAAGATGCGAGAACCGCGCCATCAGGGGAAAACAGCATTGAGTTGATGAGACCCGAGTGGCCCTGCAGGATATTGACGCAGGCATTCTCAGACAGGCTCCAAATCTGAATGGTTGAATTAACCAAGGCCAAGGCTAAGAATTCCGAGTCGGGTGAGAAGACCAGTCTTTCGACGTCCACCGGAAGGTTATCGAAAGAGGACAAGCATCTGCCAGTTGCGGTCCTCCAGATCTGCACTTTCTTGACCGAGCCCGTGGCTATTATTTCGGAATCGGGAGAGAAGGCGGCAACTTCAACGTTTCCTGGGCCTTCCCCGGCGTCGTCTATCAACTCGCACAGAAGCGCGCCGCTGTTTCGACCCCAAGCGTGCATGGATTTAGAGCTCCGGGGGTAACCGCCTCGGCCGTAATTATCAAAATAAAAGTATGCCAGCACTAGATCCGAATCAGGTGAGATCATGGCCCATTCGTAGCGTCCAAGCGTGAATAAGGACTGGCCTGTGCCAGAATTCCACATCTTGGTTGGCATATCTCTGCCGTACGAGACAATAGTCTTGAGGTCGGGAGAGAAGATAGCTTCACGGACCATACCACCCGGTAGTATGAATTCCTGCACGCATGCTCCCGTGTCCCGGCTCCAGGTGTATATGGCCGTATCACTTGATACCGCTGACAAGAACCTGGAGTCAGCCGAAAAGGCCATTGAGGAGATCTCGCCGTAATCCGCCACCAACTCGTGCACACAAGCCCCTGTTGCCAGACTCCAGATCCGAATGATTCCATTGATAGCAGCCGCGGCTGCGACTTCTGCATCCGGAGATAAGGCCGTGGCGCAAATGGGAGCACCAGTGCCTTTGAGTTCGTAGATGCACTCGCCCGTGTCCCAGTTCCAGATTCGGACGGCTCGATCCAAAGAAGCTGAGACAAGGATTGACGAATCCAGTGAAAAAGACACAGCGTTGACCGAAGCTTGGTGACCTTCCAGCACCCTCAAAAATGTGTCCCAATCGGGCTCCACTGAGGGCATCAGAGTGATCCATGAGGGAACCTGGCTTCTGAATGCTTGTCTGATGGGACTGTTCTTTGGCGCAAAGACCAGCGCAGAGGAGTACACCTGCAGTGGGGCAAGATTAATGCCAGTGGTGTCAGAAACAAGGAAACGCATGGCATCAGCCAGGAATTTGGAAAGCCGCTGAGCGTTCTGAGATTGTGACTGTGACTGAGACTGCAGTATGTGAGCGAGTAGAGGCGGGCAAAGCGGCCAGAGTACATACCAGAGCTGTCTGCAAGTTGGTAACCAGCTGCGAAACTTGCCACGCACGGTCGATCAAGGTCAAAGCCTCGATCCAGACAAGGAAATAGTGACTCAAGAAGTCGTAAACAAGCATAATATCCTCTTCCTCGAGGCCGGCCAACTCCTGGTGGTATACCCAATGCAGGCATGCGTACTGCACCACACCCGGTAAACGCTCATCGATCAGCTTTCGATCCATGTCTGAGCGACGAGTTCCGGGATTTTGGACCGCGCAGATGTCAGGCTTGAGGTTATTTCGCATCAATCCGAAGCAGCGTCTGGCCAAGTACCTGGAGACAGCCTTTTCGTCAATCCAGAATGGATTCTGCGCACGCGTCGCCGTGTCGACGAGGTAATCCCTGAATGACAAGTGTAGCGTCCTGACTGGGGCATCTGGGGATTTTGGAATGCTCAAAACCGAGTGAAGCATGTCAAGCCTGTCATCGATTGTGCACTGTGGGATGTCTATGAGTCGTGATAACGTGATGGTAGAGAGAGGACTGGCTAGGGTGACGATAGCACCGACGACTCGTCGAAACTCTTCAATGATGTGTTGCCTCTCATTGGCGGATGCATCGGCCAGTTGTTGGCTCAGAACGGGCGAGTAGATGATGTGCATCTTGGAAGCGCCTCTCCTGTTCTGGTGTTGCAACACCTTTTCTAGCTGTCGGGCAGGACTACCATGTTTCCGATCGTTGATGAAACGGCAGATGGTTGCTGCAAAGATGAAGAGAGGGACGGCGCTTTCGGTGAGTGATTGGATCTCGGCAGGCTTGGGCCAATTTGGTGGTAGTTGACGGTTTTGGGTGACAGAGGAATTCCACCCTGTCCGAATCTCGCTGAGCTGGTATTGGAGAAAAAGAGAAATGTCGCGCTCGACGACACGACGAGGGATCTCGTGGAGGATACAATCTTGCCACCTGCCCTCAACAGCGCTAAAGCCAAGTCGCACTGGCAACTCTGGTCGACTGGTCACAAAGACTCGGAGTCTTGGGTGTTGGACATCTCGAGTCTGCGAAAAGAGATTGATGATGAGTTTGATGTCCTCGTCTCGTTCGCATTCGTCCAGGGCATCGATCACAATGACGAGCGGCGTCCCATCTCTAAAGAGGTGGGCGCAAGCGGAGAAGGCGTCGAGAATGAGGGTCTTGAACTGCACTTGTGCTGCCTTTCCGACAATCGTAGGGTCGGAATCGAATCTCTCCTTGATCTTTGGACCCAGGGCTGGTTGATTGAGGGCTAATTGGCGTGCTATCGTGGTGAAGAGCTTGGCCAAGTTGCCTCGGTCTGTCTCACCTCTCTTGAAAAAGAAGTTGGCTCCAAGCAAACCGTGGCTGGCAAGTGAACGGGCGATTGTGCGAGATATGGTGGACTTTCCTGTCCCCGCCATACCATTAAGCCAGAATATCGTTTTGCCATTGGGATCGTGTATCCAATCGTTTATGTGGTTGAGGAGCTCGACTCGGGTGTTTTGTAGGCAGGTCGGGTTATGTTGCTCGGCTCGAGAGTCGAAGGAGGCACCGTCGGCGAAGGGTAGTCAGTCAATCGCTATTCTCTGTCGATCAACCTCCATTTTCGTTCGATCAACCTCTACTTGTCGTCGGTCGTTTTCGGCTTTGCCGTCCATTTTGAGGATCACGTCGCTGTTAGACGCGGGTCAGCCCGAGTCTAGTTGGACGGGGGGGGAGGGCCAACTTATGCGACGTCCACCTGAAGGACATTGTGAACGATTCCCGTGCATCGCTCAAGCTCGAGAACTGCCTCGTCAACTTTTCTTCTGGAAAGACCACATCAGACTGCTGAGTCTCCCGTGGTTCGACAGCAGCCCCTCCAGCCAGAGGAGCTGCGCCTTGCCATCGCCCATTGCCTGGGCGAGCTTCCTCGAGGCGTGCAGTTTCGCCCCGCGCGGGCTCTGCAGCAATTGTTGTACATGTTGTGAAACCGAGTTCAGCTGAGTGGCGGCCTGCAGCAGCCTCGCTCGCTCGTGCTTGGAATTCTTGACATCTTGCGCGTACTCGGAAAGCCAGGCGATGACCTTGACGGAGAGATCGACGACGGCGATGACGTTTGCGGCGACACCGAGACCTTCCATCATTCGTTTCTCAGCCTCGATCGGTCGGCTTCATTGCTGGGGCTCGCTGGGAGGGAGATTAAGAGTTGTCTGCGCAGCGCAAAGTGAAATGGAAGGATTGCGGCTGAGTGCGGGGATCGCGAGTTCTGGACCAGGCTGCCTTGGATGCTATGAGGGTTGAAAAGCTGCTAATGCAACCTCCACGTGATCTCTCAGAATGAGGCTGGCCTCAATCAGGCTGGCTTCATTAAGAGCGATGCTGTCTATAGTGTTTCGTTTCTTTACATGGTCGCGTTTAGTCGCGAAAGCCAATTGCGATTGATGCTTTCTTTAGCTGGATATAGCGAGTCTCCACTTGTGCCCTAGACGTTAGCTTTCACATGGAGATGCTGTTCCTAATTTGGAAATTTATTTCTCACATAGACAGAAACGCTGGTCGGGGCGGTTACAGAGTCGAGGACCAACCTCGTCTGATAGTGGCCGGATACGTTTTTCTGAATTTGGACACAAGAAACTTGTGTAACGTATCTAAAATGTTCCAGACCGTCACCGTGTGTGGGCTCTGTGCAGCTAGCCCAAGTCCCTCCCCTTTCATGTGGAGAAAGGGAGTCAGCTGATTCTACTATGTTACTATATATGAGGCTGTCCGCTCCATCAAGGGCGAGTTGCTGTCACAAAGTCAAAATACCACAGTTTTTTCTCCCGATTTTAGCATTTTCAACACCCAATGCTTCCACAGTTGAAATTCCTTAGAGACAGGATGCGTAGTGTCTTAGTCGTCCGAGTCGCCAGAAACAGAGAGCGTCGTATCACCCTCCCCATAACTAGCGCCTCTCAAGAGGTTGGCAGTGGCTCGTTGTACACTGGGAGAGGAGAAAGGGTTGATGAATGGGTCAGACGAGCGCGCCTTCTTACTGCTTGATCCTTGACGCGAGACTGGACTCTCACATCGCCGAGCCTGCTTTATGCGAGAGCGAGCGAGGCAACCCCAGTCTTGGAGAGGGGTCTACCATGGTCCAAGACTGACGTATGAAGCGTTTGGTTATGCAATGTTAAGTAAGTAATTTGACACAGTACCAACGAGGCGATTGAGGGGACGTAAAGAAAGACCGATGAAGGGGAATTGCAATGACGGTGTGATGAAAGGAAAAAGTAGGACGTGGGCTTCAGACGTGTCATGACTGGTAAACGAGTTAAGCCGAGGGGGGGGTGACGGAAGGGCTTGTGTGCCTGTGTCTCGGTGAACTAGCCGCAATACGCAGTGGTTTCCAAGGTGAGATGTGAGAATCATGAAGTTGCCATGATATGAAGCCGAGAGCAGACAGTTGATGGCTAGTTGTTCCTCTCATTAGTAGCGAAAGTCGCTTAATATCTGTCTGGCTGCATTTAGCGCTGGTTCGAACGTCACGGGCGCGTCGGGAAGTGATGTCCATGTCCACGACGGCTTTTGCAGGCAGCAGTAACAGCAACAGCAGTAGCAGCAGCATTATCTGGCGGTTGACTCGATGTGGTAGTTGAGGCAGGGACAGGCGTCTTAACCGCCCAACAGAGACTCTCAGCGAACCATTCGCCATCCCGGAGGCCTCCGATAAACCTCGAGCCAATGTGCGACGCCATGAATGTCGAGACGCCCAGAAATGCCGGTAAGCGATCCGACGAGCGAGTCAGCGAGCGATCGGTCGTGTACTCCATCAGCAGAACCTTCCATATCGAGAAGGCAATAGGCCGAATCAAGTGCTCAGTCCCCGGCGGGCCGAGACCGAACATCCGGAGTGCAAACGGCTGCTTCCGTCTTTCCGATCGCTCATACGTCCCGGCGTGAGCCCGATGCGGCTTTTGGACGATACGCGTTAGCCCCATGTGCTCAACCGGCGCGGCTTCGGTCGTGTGCATCGCTTGACACTCCCAGCGTAGTAGGCCGGCACCAAAGTACAGCTTGCGGGTGCTGAGGACTTGCTCCTGCAGAGTCCAGCCGCGCGAGTGAACAGGCCCCTTACGCGGGGCCTCGCTATTGAGCCAGTGAGGCACGAGCACACACATGCTTGGTGTTTTGACCGTGTCTGCGGCTACAACTGTGACGTCCTGTTCTCGCCGGCGGCTAATCTTGGGCAGCCGCATGCCGGGGAGCGGTACCGGCTTAGACTGTCGCGTCTGGCGTGGCCTGAAGAACCCATCTGCAGCGTCCGACGACACCAGACTGGAGAGGGTAATAGTGGCTTTCGAATAGATGTCACCCATCTGGGCGGCTTCGCGCCCCCAGTCCTCCTCATCATCCTGGATGATACACAGCGCATCTACCCATAGATATTGGAAGCCTAGAGCTCTTGTGGTTAGGATGCCATCGCGGATGGTAAGCGGGAGACTATGAAGAGGGATGGAGGTTTTGTGGCTCTGAAGTGCGCGTTTGGTGGTCTTGAGAGTTGGCGATGTTCCCCAGCAGTACGAAAGAACGCAGTAAGGCGCTTTGGTCCCCTTTGCCTCAAGTAGAAATGGTTCAGAAGTTTCGTCGCCGACATGAATGATCCGAGTTGGAAGAACTGAAGCTTCGGGTGGGATAGCTCTTTGGCAATATGAATGGCACGGGGAAGACCGGCATTCCTGCAGCCAGGATCGAGCTGTTCGCAAGGCACTGTCTGATCCAGTGCTTCTAGCATTATTTAACTCTTGATAACATAGCTCCGAGGTGAGGTGTTCTAGCGAGATTAACCATGTTAGCACTCGATGCCTATTGCATTCAAATTTGAGGTGCTTACGTACCCTCAAGCTCCGTAACCTTGACGATCCGTTTGAATAGCCAATATCCCTTGTATCGCACGATTAACCTTATACGATCGGGAGAATCTAACAAGTTGATTCTCACCAACGGCGAGGCTTCTGCATCGTCTCCAGCATCTCGGTCGTACGGGAACCAGTATGCATCCTCATCGTATATAGTCGAATTGGACTTGCACGGATGCAAAGGCAGACTCGCATCCAGTACATCGGCAATGATGCCACACATGGCGCAACCTTCTTCAGCAGATTTACGCATGGCTTCAATAGAGGGGAATGTGAGCGTGGCTGGTTAGCTTGAAGGCTCAATGCCAGCATAAGTGGGCACAGCCAGTTGCTGAAACTCCTAGCACCGATGACAGAATGAACCGTTAGGGGGTGTTGAGGGCCTTGCACCATGGCGAAAGAGTATTGTGAGCGCTGGCCATTGTTGATCCAGTATTGCGAGGTCGAGCGCAGACCACCCGTCCGGCGAAACGAGATTTTTCGATGCTCCGGCTTCGACCAGAGTTCGCAGAATCGGGATATGACCATGGAAGAGAGACAAGTGTAGAGGGATTAGGCCGCCGCGGCTAGTAATCTCTCGGCTCCGTGTTTGTGTGTGGTCCTGGATCGTCTGCGCGACTGTCGCAGCATTGAGGTCCGCGTCGTAAGCGACAAGGAAATCAACAGTCTCACGACAGGAATAAGGCCTAAACATAGCCTCGTGAAACGCCGTCTTGCCCAGAGCATTGCGGATGTTGACATCAGCCCCATGCTCGACAAGCAAAGAGGCCGAGCCATAGTTTTTCATGAAGAGTGCGCGGTGTAAGAATGTGTTCTAGTGTGGTCATGTGAACTCGTGTGGGGTGCCCGATTCCATCACCTCAGCAGAGGTACTCATCCAGTTGGCGATGTCTTCTGGTGTAAGTATTGGTAGTGCGTTTGGATTCAGCCCGCCATTAAGAGCCTCTCGCAGCAGCTTGATTACGTGATCCCGAAGCGGCTGAGGCATTTCTAAAATGCCTTCATATAGCGTTCAAATAGTGCGCATACTTGTAAGAGTGATACAGATGTGCCTAGAAGTGAGGATAGTAATTGATCTCAGGCGTTATGGTTGTTTTATTTTAATATCTATTGAAGAAGGTATAGTTGAGTGGCCATCGCTAATACGGCTAGCTCGCTTATGAAGGCACGGGCTTCTTATCCCTTTGACTGCGGAGAGGCAACACCTTGGCTTGGCGCCCCACAACACCCCTGCCGCGGCCGGGGTACACAACTGTGACTTAGAGCGCGTTCAGAATCAACACAGCCTAATTCCTCATACAATGCGTTCTTTGCATTCCCTATGACTTCCCAATTGCCCCCTAGCCAGGCTGTCAACGCATATGATGATGATAGCTTCATACGGGTTGACTATCACAGCCGCCGCGAGCAGCCGGCTGATAATACGTGCCGGCCAAATGAAAATCCGGCCCGGGATCGCGGTCACAACTTCAAGCCGATGGAACTTCCCAGCCGGGCCCCCGTGATAACGGCTCTGCCCCAGACGCCGCTGTTGCTTTTCTAGCATTTCCTACCTATTTCCCTAGTTGAAAGCTGGGTCAGCTATACCAACAGCTGGGTCACTTACCTATTGCAGCAGCATGAAGCTGGCAGCCGCAGGTTGAAGCCGCGGTCTCGGCTGTTGGATTGGAGGCCAACCTCTGTTGCCAAAATCTACATATGGATCGCAATCTCAATTTATATGCAAATTAATATCAAGCACAAGATCGAGAGCTATTAAAAGGTTTCTAGGCTCAAGAATATGACTTCTAAGCATCCAATAACTAGCTGGATGCCTTATAACCAGTTCTAGCTACTATCACAGCATCTTTGTCTCTTTAACTTCACAACTATCAATAGGGGCCCCGACCTAGCCTTCTTCGGCCGGACCTACAGCCGGGTCAACGCCTGGTCTGACTACATACAGCATGCATCCACAATCTTATGGGGTCTAGGCACATCTATTGCTGTAGATGAGTGCATAGTCTGCTTCCTAGGCCGGTCACTTGATATAACTACCGTCCCCAACAAACCTATCCCCACAGGCTTTAAAGTGTGGGTTGTAGCCCAATAGGGCTATTTCCTACGGTGGATTTGGCACCGGCCGGGCCGTAAGTTCGGGCCTGTAGGGGTCTGGCCGCAGCGGCTGCTAGCACAGTTACGGCAAGCCCGGCAGCGGTCTCGAGAGAGAAGTCTGATCAAACTGAACCCGACCCAAGCTGTGGTTGTTGCCCTAGTAAATCTGCTGCCGGATTCTACATACCACGTCTTTCTCGATAACCTATTCTCCTCCAACGACCTCTTCCGCCGGCTCCGTCAGCTAGGCTACAGAGCCACAGGCACAGCGCGCCGCAACTGTGGCTTACATACCTCTCTTACTAAGCTGAAGGCTGCGGATAACACAGCTACCGGCAGCCTCAAATTTAACGCCCTCGAAGCTGTCCCTACACTAGATAACTTAGTCAGTCACAAGGACGCAACTGTGCTGTATTTCCCTTACTAATTTGTCTTCAACTAGGTCAATTAGATCGCGTGGAAAGACAACGCCCTCGTGCTATTCCTATCAACCGCGTTTATGGGAGATGAAAGGACCGTCTGCAAGAGGAAGAGACCGACAGGGGACCAAATGCAATCACGGCCGATACAGCGTTTCTTTAGTAACGAGCCCGTGAAGGAGCTTTCTATCCCGTCTCTCGCTGCTACCTACAACCTCGAGATGAACGCCGTAGACCGCGGTGACCAACTGCGGTCTTATTGGGGCCCTAACCGCCGTGTGCGTAGGGGGGGTTGGAGAGCCCTAGCTTGGGACTTTCTATTAGAAATTGCCCTCATCAACAGCTTCATTTTACAGGAACGAGGGCAGCCACAGTGGAAGCCGCTGAACAGCCAAGAGCTTTGGCGGCAGCAGCTTGTAGATGACCTCATCGCAACATACGGTCCGGCAAGTCAGTCACGGAAGCTGTTTCGGACTGGGGACATATTTACGCCCGTGGCACAGCATAATTGGGTCCGGAAGAAGAATCCGTCAGCCTGTAAGGCTTGCAAGAACGTACGGTTAGGTGAGCAACGGCCACAGGTGCCGTTAGCAGAGGTCAGCGGCAACAGCCGGCCCGTACGGAAATCGCGATACCGGTGTGAGCAATGTGATGTAGCTCTTTGTAACTCGGGAAATTGCTGGGACTTCTATCACGGTATAAAATAGTATGGGGACCGATGTACCTTTCATATGCGCTATTTTGGTTGGTCCGACCCCCTGTCACTAGCGCAAGTGTTGCCTCTCCGCAGTCAAAGGGATAGTTTGCACAGTAGCATGACGTATTCTTACGGCTAAACATCGGCTGTCGCCTGGTGCCCCGTGACACCAGTCACAACACAACATAATACAACCCAGACACAGATAGCATCTCAGTCCACCCCGAATTATTCGCACCATTTACTTAGAATCGCTGGTCGCTGAACATGTCTTCTGAAGTCATCATAGCCTGGCTCAGCGAAGTATCATCGCCAAAACGCATCGCTCCGCCGACGGATCAGAGTCCCAGGTTGCATCACCTCAAGCGGCAACGACGCCAACGCGAACCCCTCGGCGTCCTCAGCAACACACTGTACAACATGTCACGACGACCACTGGACGGAAAGACAGATGGAACATTGAGGAGTGCAGGGGCGCGGTCAAGGGAAATCCCTCCTTCGCCAACTCGACGCATTACTCGGAGCCAAAGAACAACCACGAATCAATCGGCAAGCCTCACTGACCGCACGCGCGAGAATCGCGATGTCGTGGCTACTTCTGGCCTGGAAGACGTCTGGGTGAGAAGTGACGACGACAATGACGACGACGACGATAGAGCAGCCGGTCCAGAATGCCAGACGACGCCCCGCCCTCGAAAAACCCACCGGAGCAATTATGGCTCGACCTTGTCCAGAGGCAGCGGGCAACAGCTTTCCAACCCACCGACATTGACTAGCTCTCAATCACATTCGCAGTCATCTCTCTCGAAGCGATCCTCGAGCCCCGTTAAGCGCGTGGCTGCGTTGCGAGACGTCGGAGGTGGCATCACATTCCAGGATCTCGGCACGAACAAGGAGCACCTGGGCGAAGGCGGCAAGCGGCTCTTCCTCAAGCTGCGCGACATTGCAGATAAGATGGGCATTTTGCCTAACGCCATCATGGACGAAATCTCTGCGGCGGATCCTGAATTGTGTGTCCGACCATTCCACCTCAAAGAGGACACCCGGAGCAACAATATGCTATTGGCCGAGTTGAAAGACATCCAGGCCATTACAAGACGGTCATTGCGCTGTGATCGGGACCTAGAGGGCGAGGCTGAGTGGATCAATGCGGTGCACTCGAAGATTTTGCGGAGTGCCCTTGGCGAGAGCGACGAAGAGGGAGAAGACGTAGAGCGTGTTGGGATGCGATATGTGTAAGTTCCTTCATCTCGACCCCAGAAGTATGACCCATGCTAACGTTTCTCCACAACCCGAATGCCAAAATGGACAGCCGCTATGTTCTACCCTTGACGTCTGGGGCTATAGCCTCGTCCAAGATGGTTGACTATGTCCTCTTTATTGGCGACAATGAAGACGAAGACGAAGACGACAGCCCCCAAGCGAAATACTCTTCGACATTCGCTCGCGACATAGCCCGCATTATCGTCAACTCGACCGATTCTATCAACCAAACACCATACTTTTCTCTCCGCCACCGCCCCATTGCCGTCAGCATCGAGACCAAGACCATCAGCCGCACCGAGGAGGAGGCGCGTGTCCAGCTGGCCATCTGGGTCGCCGTGCAGATGCACTGCATCCAAGAGCTCGGGCGTCAATACGGGGCGCCGATTATATCCGTGTTCACAGACGTCGACGACGACGCCATCACGGCTGTGGACACAATACTCTTACAGATGACGTTTCCTCTTCTGTACGTTAACTCATCCCACTGGACTCTGCTCCTTGCACGCCCCTCTCTCCGGCCCAGCCGAGATGGGTCGTCCGGCAAGCAGCTCCAGGTGACAATCTACAACCGCATTAACCTGGGCGATTCATCGTCTCTACTCGGAACCTACCAACTTATCAGTAGTCTTCGGGTCTTACTAGAGTGGATAGATATAGAATTCCGTTTGTGGTGGAGGCAGATTCTTAATGTGCTCTATAAGAGGAGATAAGATATAAGTGTTACATTGGAATATACATATAATAGCGTTATGGATATTCGTCGCCCGTCAGTACTAGACTCGTCTGCAGGGCCTTCTCTTCCGGGGCCAGGAAGCCTTGACATGCCAGACGACGGCGAGGGCGCGCTGATTCATGCTTGGGGCAATGTGGCGAACGCACGATCCTTGGAAGTATGTCGTGTTGAAATGAGCATGTCATCTTGTATTAAAGAAGTTGACAGGCAGACATTCACATCCTCGCTACCAATGGACTGGAATAGCCATCGATCCGTTAAACAATGGATCTCAACAGGCACTGCGTCTGATACACAGGCGAAGCGACTTTTTCGGCATACTGGCACCTGATAGCTTTCCAGGTAAACGAATGGCGCCATGATATAAGATTTGCCTTCTATCGACACGAATTATCATGGCTCGTGTAAGTTGAATGTCCTGATCATCCGGTTCTAGAGAGCCTAGTCACCCCACTATCCTAGGTCCGTCAAGAATCTTCATTTGCCGACCATGCATCCTGACGAGGAATTGGGCCCGGGAATGGAGACCATTCCGTTCTTTGGTACGGAGTAATGAGGCTAGACGGCAAGTGGGGCACAAACAAGCAGCGTGTCCGCGATTACGCCATTTGGTACAGCCAAGACGATGCCTGCATTTGTCTTCTCACTCTGTTTGTCATTCCTCACCATGTGAGGAACTACGTTTGTTTTCCAACTACAGCCCGAAATTTTCCCGCCAAGGCAAACTTTGTGGTGCCCACGATTCTTTGGCGAGAAGCCTGAAACGACCGGGAAACCAAAACCGTGCGGCACACGAGAACAACCAGATTCAATAAGCCGACCGACCGCATTCGTGGTGTGATAAGTTAGATCAGTGGATGAGCCCCTGTAGCGACTGGCCCTCAGTCTGCATGTCCCCCAAAACGCAACTCCTTGACCGTTATCTATGTTCGTCCTCTGGGTCGCTGATTTTATAGCCACCTACCCGACCCTTCTCGACCGTCCTCTTTCCACCCGATCACAAGTTTGTCGAGCGGACGGACATCTTACTCTGGCTGCGAGACCAAACAGCGTAGCCAGGCTGCTCTGGTCGGGCTCGGCGGCATCAGGCAGGCGGCTGCTTGCTCTATGACCCAAGACGTTGCTAAAGGACAAAGGAAATCACACGTCGCGATCCATTACGGGCATGAAGTCCGACGGGTGTTATCAGATACCTCGGTTTTCTAGGTGCATGCGACCTCCATAGTCCGTTTCGAAGAGGCATACCGACGGAATCGTTACTCGACGGCTCGGATTTGGTGATAAACGGCATCCCGTTGTGCTTAAATATATGCCCTCGAAGGTCCTTAACTGGTCAAAGTGGAAGGGCATTCTGGGTTTGAGCATGCATAAAGTATTCGACGATGATTTGTTAGAACACGAGCTAGACGAAGATGACGGGTTTAAAAAAAAAACGGACGATTATAGCAGCAACTTTTCACCAAATGTTGTGGGCAAGATTATGGACTACGCAAAATAGTATTTGGAGAAAAATTACTTAGAATCTGTATGGAACTTCGAGTTCTATGATCGTCTCTTAGAGAAGGTCTTTCGGTTTGGGGAGCGCCCATATCTAGTCGATTTCATCTCATAGTATGCCGCTAAACCATCCTTAAATCGCCGGAGAACAATACCTAGTCTGATGTGCCTATTATGGTCAAAACTGCCTCCGAATCGAAATACTGCACATTTTGGTTGGCACTCTAAGTCCAGTTTCAGCTTAAAAATCTATTTTAGTGGTATCTCGTGGCAAAGCTCGTCATAGTATATAAACCTAAGTGCTTTCTAAACCATATACATACAAGAAGAACACGACGTATATACGAGTAGCTTATGCCATAGCAGCTCTTCCCGACGATATTTGGCGCATTATCACCAAGTACTTACCATCTAAAGCCCTAAGAAACTTCAACTCTAGCCACCATCATGCTCAGGAGATCCTGGGCGAGTCTCGGGTTCAAAAGCTAAAGCTTTGGGATCCAATTTTCAGAGACTACAAATGGGTAGATATCGCAGAAACGTTTCTAGGGACCCCTGGGCTTTTATTTATCAACGACGGAGTGGATAAAACATATGTGTATCTTTTTTTCACTGCTAAAACGTGCGGTGGAAAATCAGGGTGATCAATAATAGAAAATAAGGCTCTTTATTATCCTCTTTTATATGCTCAAGACGGTGCAAAATAGCTGTTAGTCACATATAAACATTCAGAGCGCTTTGTCTGTTAGCTAAACCTGGCCGAAACCGAGTAGGAATGGAATAGAACCCGACGTGTTCCACGCGTTAAGCCCTAGAAACCGTGCACCTTTTCCCCCACCAACACATCAATCTTCAATTATCTTCGGACTGTGATTTCTCGCGCAATAATGAAGCTATCGCGACAGTTTTATATTTTTGGAATCCCCATGGCGAGATATACTGAAGCAGACCTTCAAAAGCGCGCTCCAGGAAGTCAGTGAAGGCATGGCCGTACGGACTGCTGCCGCGCGAGATGGCGTACCAGAGTCAACCCTCCGTGGCCGCATTTCTGGCTCTCAAAGTCACACCATAAGTCGTGAGCACTTCCGGAAGCTCTCAGCGGAGCAGCAAAAGCACCTCGCCGCTTGGATCATAGCCCAAGACGACCTAGGCTTCGCTCCGAGCCACGCCCAAGTCATCGACTTCGCGGGCAGCATCGCCAGACTCAACGGCAACAAGGAACCTATTGGGATTCGCTAGATGGAGGGTTTCCTGCGCCATAATGAAGGTGTAATGACTTCACGAGGTCAGAGACCTAATTCAGCACGATTTAATGGTGCAACGATTGAGAATATTAAGGGTTTTCTTTTCCTCATCTCGCCGTACCGGTTGCTAAAGAGGCGAGAGATTATAACGAAAACCAGAGCGACATTGGAGAATAGCCATGGGAGGTCACAGGAGTCGAAGATGTTAGGCTCATCAACAAGTGTGGGCAAGTGAAGGTTGCCTGGCCAAGTGCATGGATCTTCCATATTTGTTCAAAGATGATGTGTGCGCCAACGAGAGAAGTTTGGCAGTTCGCCGAGATGTTGCATGCAAGCTCTAACTAGCATCTTCCTTCCCGTACTCCTCCACCTTTCTCGTACGGAGGTTAGAGCAGCTAAAATACCCGTGAGAGGCTGGACCTTTCATGACAATGTGGCTAGGTGTGACTCTTCTGCTGTTGCAGAAGGTTTAAAAAAGGCCACTGTGTTAGCATTGGGTCATGATGCTATGATATGTTAGAAATCTGTTCTTTATTGTAGCTGCAGCCCGGCCCTCGATGGGTTAACTGAGCCCGAGGACCGGACATGGATCTCCATCGACAGTATGGATGACGGGCATTTGAAAGAGATAGCAATAAAACAGCTAGATAACATAACTAGATAAGAGTAGAACCCAATAAAGGGGGAGTAGCCTGAAATTCAACAGCGAGCAAAAGGAACGTCTACCACCCTGATCATGCTGTGTGTATGTGTGTGTGTGTTATATTTATCATCCTACAGGTCAAGCCTACCGACCACCTTCTTAGGCGTAAAAGGGCGCGCTAGGCTAAATAGCTAGGTACTCAACAGCAATGTATCCAAATCCAAAGTCAGAAGGGTCCTTTTCCCCGCTCCGTAGGGTCCGTGGCGCGGAGTAAGACCGCAGAACTACGTATTTGCGTACTAGCCAACAGCGGCGTTCCGATTGTATTCGAAGCAGCCGAGGTTGCGAGGGTAGTTCAAGGCTCGAGAAGGCCGGTCTTATGGGCAGCTTGCGGTCAGAGGCTGCAGAGGTAGTCGAAGGGCTGGGTGCAAGTGACGGCGGCAGCTCCAGGCCAGCCGCCGGCTTGCTAAGCTGACCGGCGAGCCCAGGGCCTACTCTCCTAATTCCATTTGTGCGGCGTTGTTAGGGAAAAGCCGGCCTTGCCCTAAGGCCCTGATCAAGAAGGGTGTAACAGACTGAGCCCAGGTTTGGGTTTTCGGGTTAGATGCCTATCAGATGCGCCAGGCTTAATCTAGCACTGCTCCCAGCGGGCAATAAGAGCATCAACCGCATATACTGGCAAGTCTCCTTCTCGCCACGCTCCCCCCCACGTTGCGGACTTGCTTCTTGAGGTCAATGATATGAAGATCATGCCTGAAATTCTGGCTCAAATTAATACCGCCGTGAGGGGGTGTAACTGGCTGTTCCCCAACGGGGTTTTGGTACGAGACGCTGGCTAAGCTAATTTTATGCGCCAGCTTGTCCCTTCTTGCAACGAGGCCCAGACTGTTCCCCGTTCATGATCAGGGCCTAACGCAGCGCTAATAGAAACTATGAAGGAAGAATATCAGGGGAGAGTTGCCCTGATCAGGCTTGTCGGCTTCAAGCCTGCCCCAGGGTGGCCCTACGGATATACACTAGACGACTTGGGGGGCTAACACTGATGATCTCAACTAAGAGGAATTCAAACTTCCGTACTCAGTTCAGATATCCATGTGGTAAAGAGGAATTTAAGTACTAAGAAGAATATCATCATGATCACTAGTACTGGTGTCTCGACCAACACGGATAGTAAGTCATACTCTTTCCATCACCGGCAACATCTCTAACCGCGGTTTAATAGTCCCTGGCTGTCAAAGTACTTCCCGTTCTATGAAACGTAGTCACATCCTAAATGATTCATCACCATATTCTACACCGGAATCAGCTCGAAATCTACAAGCCGATATTGTTCAGAAGTTGCAGTCTGGCCAAAAGGCTGCGACTACCCCATTGGATGAATTTGCGAAGGATCTAGCTTGATCAAACCGTCTTCGGCACCATTCTACCCAGAATATTGATTGTCACCAAAGTAAGCTCCCTCATCTCTCTGAGAGAGCAGCATGGCTCCATGGCCGGGTGGACACATTAGTCTGCCTCGAGACTATTTAATAAGAAGAATGAATGAGTTACGGGTTGCACTTTAAAGGCCTTGATTATATTGATCGTGCACCGCAGTTGATCATATTTGTTGAAGATCTTCTCAAAGTCGGACCTAGGTTGACCCTCATCTCACTGCTTGCCCCGTTGCGCCATAGGCCGTAGGGCCGGGTCGCCGCCGAATATTTCGAGTTCACTGAGAGACTTGCAGACTCGTTCCATTCTTGCCCTCTTTAAGTGCTCCATGGCTCCAACGAATTGATCGATCGCGCCCCTACTCAAGATGGCCGATACAAGGAGGAGTACTGGGCCCTTATCCGCCATTCGTGGCTTCTTGTGCGCTGGTTGACCTGCATCGACACTGTATGAACTCCTTTACCGACAAGACGCTGGGAGGCTCTCCTGTTCCACTCCACAGCGGAACCGTCAACATCACCAACCATCCTCACGTGAAAGACCTCTTTCCCGCGCAAATTCCGAAAACCCCATTCGTCCGAGCACACATCGAACGGCTCATCAGCATTTGAAAATGTGGGTATTTGACCACCACCAGACAATTTATTGATATGGTCAGAGAGGATAAAAGGATTACAGTGCCATAGTATTAGCCCGGTTTTGTGAACCACACATCCCCTGGCCTCTGACCAAAGCACCCAAACATGATTCCTGCAGCCAGGAGCCGCTCTAGCGAAAATAATATGCTGTGGTGACGAACGAACTGATGACAGCTCTTACTCGACGGCACTTTCAGGTGCACCCAGTCCTCAAAATTCTTCGTGTCCGACGTCGCAATTTGCACAGCCAATCTTTCAGCCTTTAAGCAAACATTGACAGACCAGAAGCTCACGTCCTCGCAATGCATAACCGTCCCCGATCCACTCTTCCCGAGTTGAGCGTATGTTTGGTTCGCATGAATGAACGTTGATGCAAAGGGTAGATGCCATAGAGCACTGTATTGGTGATTTCATTGAAGTAGGAGACGTTTTTTCTTTTTTTTCTTTCTTTTCTTTTCTTTTCTTTCTTTCTTTCATTCTTTCCCTTTGGGTCCTTCATGAAACTAGGCAACCGCTCTATCGCTTCGCTCTCTGTTGAAACATCTCTGTCCCATCCCTTCGGGCCTCCAGAGCGTTGAGATATGTGTCGGGATTTTCCTCTGGTACATGTGACTTCTAATATCTGCGCCCAGACTCTCCTTTGTTATCCAAGGCAGCTTAGCCCTCTACAGAGCAGAGACGCAGGTCTCTGTGACAGCTCGTATATGGTCTCAGGCAAAAGCCGGAGGAAAGGTGTCTCACAGCGAAGAGGGTCTGCTATAGGGATTCGAGCTCCAGGTGCGATCGATGGATCTAACCAACACTACTCTTCCGTTTGTGGTAGAGGGTGGACAGGACAACTGTTCACTGGTTGGACGTCCGGCGCCGTGGGGCCACACAATATGGTAAGATGGTGATGGGCAGCTGATGGGAGCCAGAAGTGGCCTTACAGAGCCAGGCTCTACAATAGTGCAGTAGCTCTTCATCCTTGCGCGAAGAAGCAACTAAGATATAACTAGTCAAGCTTCTTGTTAGCGGCTTTGTTTAGGCCTCGCGCAACGACGGGCTCACGTACCCCGACCCTTTCGGCGGGGTATCTAAAAGGAATCCTCTGTCTTTCACTAGGCCATCATTATACCTAGACTCAGCAAGCTTCAGTGCAATACAAACATTTACCTACCTAGCTTTCTGTGATCTAAGAAGTCATAACTGTAACACTTTTATTTCGCAATAGGCAGTTTTGCTATAAATTCAGCCAAAAAGGTGTTATTAGCTATTCGGGCCAGACTCTCTAAGGTACATGGTGAAATCGTGGACACTCCAAGCTCTTAGTCTGCACTAGCACGCTTTATCGCAACAGTACAATACGTAATAGTGATATGGATGTGACTTCATATTGAGTGTCAGACAAGAGCTCATATGCCTCCCACGCATCGCTGTGAGAGAAAAGAAGTGTATAAGTCCTGAACAGATCCAACAGATTTCATCGTCCTAAGCTGCTAATCCCCTATCAACCATGGCTGCCATGCCGTACGAAAGGTAAGGAATCCAGTCCTCGCCTTTTGCCAGAGAGAAACTGACATTTTGGATAGTATTCTCTCATCAGACTTTTTCAAGTTTCTTGTTGGTCCTGAGAAGAAGCAGTTCTTCATGCACAGCTCTGCTGTTGCATGCCAGCCCCAAGCCCTGGAGAAGCTCGTGAACGGAGATATGCGAGAAGCACACGAGCGCTGCGCAATCTGGTACGACGTTGACCTAGATACATTTATTCGATTCAGTCAGCATGTATATACGGGCGATCATCAGGCTGCGCAGCCTCACACTCGAGATGGGGTGGGCCTGAAGGAGTGTTCCCCGCCGCCAAGTGCTCCTCCTCCCCCAAGGTTAAAGAAGATCAGAAAAGTGAAAACGTTTTCTTCGTGGGGAGACATGGCAGTACCTACTAAAGATAAAGACCTCTGGAGTCAGTTCAAGAAGCTTTACCCAGAGCCAGCTCCGGACCATGAGGCGGAGAATAACACTCCCGAGGATGACTTTTCAGAGGTATTCCTTTCACACGCCCGTCTCTACGTCGTTGCAGATTGCTATGGTATTTCTGCATTGAAAGTCCTTTGCCTTCGCAAATTGCACTAGGACCTAGAACGATTTACTGTGCACGAAGAAGCAATCGGCGACATCGCCCAGCTAGTACGTTTCTGCTATGAGCACACGGTTGAGCCTGATGATCTTAGAGAGTTGGTCAACATGTACACAGCTTGCAAAGTGGTTGACTTGTGGTGCAGCAGAGAATTCCAGTGTTTAACCATGGAGACTGCCGATTATGCCGGGGACTTATCTCAGAAATGCTGAAGCGCGTTGATTGAGTTATTGTTACCCGGGGGATGGTGTAAGCGATTTACGAAACCCCTGTCTGATGAGGAGAGGGGGTGACATTCGCTATAACCGCCTGGCTCTTGTTGATCCGTTTGGGCCCGTTGAATTGCTTGGCGGGTGGAGGATTGGCGCCGCAGATGGAGTCAACACGAGGCAGGTCATCGACCCCGACCCATCCTAACTGCGACATCGATACGAAGGTGGCCAACAACGAGGGGCTCTTGGATGTTTGTCTGGTTTCATAAGTCATACCCCTCTGTATGTCGCCTTTGACATGGAAGAGAGTTCCTTGTCCATTCTCTTGGGTTTGGACGAAGATGGCATGGTGATTTCGCGGCATTCCCGCATATTCAACAAGGTAGACAGGATAGTGTGACATATTGAAACTGGGGTCTCTGAAAAGCTGGACCTATGTGTTCTTCTTGCGAGATAAAGGGGGAGATGAAAAGAAAAAGAAAAGGGAGATGGATTATCGTAAGGTCTAGCGGTGGCTGCAGCAATTATTGCGGATGGGGAGAATGATCTCTAACTTGGAGGGAATGGCAAGAAACCGCCTGCATTTATATCCCACATGTATACCACCTTCACGGGTAGGTAGGCTAAAGACCGGTGTTAGTAAGAGTTATCTTTAGCAATGTTGGCTCTAAGAATATCTTTCCGTTTTACTTTGACTAACTGTAAATTAAAGGTTGGGACCAAGCGACTGTGTTGGTTGTTAACAGCTTCTGAACTGCCTATTTCGCGACCGTGATTGGTAGTTACCCTATTATATCGCTGTTTCAGGACAGACGTCGTAGAGGGTCTAGGGTTTGGGTGTGAGATTTGAAAAGATTCCCGGGTTCATTGAATATCTGTGATTGGGCTCCCTCGTATTGGTGTTGGTTGACGAGGAGTTTAGGGTGGTATGCGCCGGCCTGGCAGCCACCAAGATGGCCGGCGCTTAGAAGGATGGCTATACCTCGACTAGGGAGAGAAGAAAAACTGGAAAACCTGGAAAAACTTGAGAGAAAAAATAAAAATAAATCTCGGCATTTAATAGGGTTTAGGCTGCGTAATTAATGGTGATTTTATCCTCCTTTGATAAGACTTTGTTTTGTATGAGGGTGGAAGTATATTAGTGAGTGCCCCTGTAAATATGGTCTGGTTTTTGCTCTCCTCGAATTAGGTTCGTTTCTTGGCGACTCGGCGGGTAGATTACGTTAGGCGCTAAAAACCCGGCCCAGTAATTGCCAGCGTCTTCTCTTTTTCTTTTCTTTTCTTTTCTTTCTTCTACTTTTCTTTCTCGTATAGTAGATGACCAACAATAACGTCACTATCACCCAGCATAAAATTCGTCATATCTGAGCCAACGTCATACGATGTCTTGTTCATAGACCAGTCTCAGAACTATCCCATTCTGCTGCTGACTCTAAATGACATAGACGGCTCTGAAGTCTTACCTAGCAACCCTGGCGGCGCTCGCATCGTGGGAATACAGCAGAGATTTGTCATGAAGTTCGGCGTGGATGTTCAACCCATCGAGGCCAATAACATGCTATACGTCGCAAAATCTACGACGGTGCCAGTCCCCAAGGTCTACGCCATTTACCAACGTCGAGAGAAGCAGAGCATCGTCACATATATTGTCATGCAATATGTGCAAGGCACGACGCTCTTGAACTTGTGGGGTAGCCTCGACCAAGCTCGCAAAACCTCCATCGCCGAGACTCTTCGGGCATACTTCGATCAGCTTCGGCAACTGAATCACCCAGGGTTCTTCGGTAACATTGACGGCGGGCCACCGCTCGACGATATATTTTCGGCGACACAGGGTGCCACCGAGATCAAGGGATCCTTTGCAACCGAGAATGAACTGATAGACTGGATTATTCGAATATACTCCCTCGAAACCGGCGAGCGTACGGCCTACAAGACTCAGTACTACCAACATATCCTGCCAACTGTCCTTCGTGGCGGTGATACTCCCATCTTCACCTTTCAGAGGAAGAACATTATCGTGCGGGACGATGGAGTTCCAGTCATTATCGACTGGGAGTTTGCGTCCTGGTATCCTATATACTGGGAATACTCCACGGCTATGTTTGCCAACGGCAGTTGGAACGACGACTGGCACGAATATCTACGCATAGTCTTGGATGAATATCCAAATCAGTCTCTTTGGTTGTCAAATATGAGGCTTGAAATGTGGTCTTAAGATACTCAGAGGCGCACGAGTAAGTAATACCATCTTCCTCATTATCCATAATGCTCGTTAAACATATGGGTCGGCTAACATCAAGCGAGCATGAAAGGAAATCTGTTCGCAGGGCCCGGAGGGGGATTATCAGCAAGTCAGGCGTTCATAATTCAGCCATTGCCTTAGGACACGAGCTTTCACGAGCATTATGAGAGATAAGATATTAGTAGATGTTCAGTACTTGTTGTGTGTGAACTCGGTCCACTGTGCGATTCTATACGCGTTAATACCTGATTTTCATCTCGTCAGTGGTGCTACAAGACCGAAGGGCTCATAGGCCGTCATAGTATGCGCTACGTCGGCGATGATATGCAGCCATAACGGGCAGATGGTCTGCAGGGCATTCAAGTGATCACGCGCGTTATTTTTCATGCGGGTGTTAAATGATCTATCATTCTTGCGTGATTTGACTATGCTGCCACTACCGATGTCTGGTTCTTCAAACTCAAGCAATCAAGGCGTACGCGCCGAAAGAAGGATCCGGCAACTTGGCTGCCCACCTGGTTGGTTGGCACGAGGAAGCTGGCGCACGGCAGCTCCGCCTCGACCCCATCAGCAATCATATCAAACATTGGCCCTGCACCCTTGTAAGTCAGCCTAGCCAGGCTAAACTTCTCTCACCAATAGGAGCCAATCCGCCACGCACGAATGAGCCAACGGCATCAGGTAACCGCTGAGCTGCTCTGGAAGCTTAGTCTAGCTTGAATTGAATCCAGGCAGGGCCTTGCGTGAAACTAACAACCCGGAGAATTCGCCCTATTAGTAGCTAATAGGCTTACAGAAGAGCCGGTTGAGTACCGGGCAATCAAGGGCACGGATTCTTGATATGGTAGGAGGAGAATGCAGGAACAGAGCTATAGCCAGGGCAGATAAGCAGACCTAACTGGCTGCTGTCTGGCCGTTGACTTGTACCGCCGCTGGAACCTGCATCCACACCTTCAAGGCGGAAGAGGCCATAACCTATCGCAGTAGGCGCTACGACCCACGCCTGGCATATGATCATATGCCCATATACGGCAAGGCATGCCTCGTCGTGAACCATAAGTACGCCCCGGTCCCGATGCAGGGGTTCGAATATGTCTTGTTGCGGAAGTAAATTGCTCCATGACCCATAATACCTGATTCTTTAGACAACTAACGCGTACGTGCCGAGAGTGCATGCACCCCCAGCATGTTGGCTGCCTGATTAGCTCGGGGGTTGGGGGTTGGTTGCAGGGCAACTCCACAGTGAACCATCGGCGGTCATACCCAGCCTTGGTTCTACACCCTTGCGAATAGGCTAAGCCACGTTGATGATACTCCCACACTGATTGACAAGGCCCGTCCAGCTCGTGAATGAGCCAACAATACCGAATAACCGCCGAGCTGCTTCGGAGAGTTTAGTCTACCCAGATCGAAGGTCCCAGCTAAGGCCGGTATAAAACCAACAATGCGAGAAGAGAGCACATTGTGATTGGGAAACAGTAACCATAGAGGAACCAACAGTGTTTCAGGCGATTAGACTACCAAAATGGTGGCTGATCTGGATGCAGAGGGCATGGCGGGACCCTTTGCATTTGGGCCTTCCGGCCAGTATGAGGCCGGATTCGGGCCCTGGCGTCTGAATAACATACATACACATAACCGCCCGGCGAGGTGGTCTAGTGTGTCTGCTGCCTAGCGATCCGCGAGGGGTCCATCGCGTAACTAATCTGCTTCGGGCCGTTCTTGGTAGCTCATGATGTTGGCTTTGCACCCATGTAGGCACATGTTCATGTTTGCTATGCCAAGTGCAGATCTAGCCAGTCAGACTGCTCCCTTTTTAACTAATCCCATCAAGCTAACGGGCCAACCGTATTGAACAACCGCTCGGTTGCGGAGTGGTCGGCAGAATTGAGCCTAGGCCGTAAGAGGTGAACAAGGTGAGCGCGGATGGACCGACTGCCCCATCAAGGCATCATTAGCCAGTTAGCTGACACGCGCGCAGGAGTTGGCACAGTTCTGCGGTGTTGAGAGGATACTTTCTTAATATAGAACCAAGTTCGGATATGTTGTACGGCGCTTCAGCGTTAAGCGCCCTCTGTCGGCATATGCTCCGCTGTCATCCATATGGCTCATGAGATGTGCTGGTACTGGATCAGCCCGGGGGCTCAGGCCTGAAGTTCTGGCAGTTCCGAGAAGGAGTGAGCTTTACGGATGCATTCACCTGGGGTATATGGGTTGGATCTGCCACATATATGCACGACCATGTTCGTGTCAGATACGGGCATAGCTGCATTCGGTTTTCTTTCTATGTATTCTTCTGACTTTCCTCATACTTCATCTCTGACCTTCTACGCCTTATCTGCCTGACCCTTATTGGACATTCTTATTTTACCAAGGCTTTCACACCTAATCCTGGCCTCCCCTGCGGCCCCAAGAGAGCATTACGGCTGCCCCGCTGTATAGTTGCAGTATCTACCGTCGGCTGTCGCTTAGCCGCTACGATGCGTAAGTGTCTCGATCTCTTTCCTACGAAAAGGGGCGTCTACTATAATAATGACCATAGAGTTTAGAGTACTCGAACTAGTGGTAATCTCTCTTCTACCAGTGGCAAGCTTGGTTTTCTATGGTAGGTCCACCGATGACCTAAACGTAGGCTCATTCATGCTTAGGCTCGGCTAATGGATGACAGCCTTATGCTTGAGAGGTTGTGTAACCAATAGCCCTAGACTCCCTAATATATTTCTCATCGCTGTAAATACCTTTAGTATGGGAGAGCTTTGAGTTGGCTATTTCGGTAAGGCTCATCTGATTGGGAAGGCAAGCTCTGCTCCAGTGACGGAGTGCCAGCCCTGAATATGCGTTCAAATGCTAAGAATGCCTAGGTTTATGCGTGCATCGAAACGGCAGCCAAAACTGCGTCGCCACCCCTTATGCGGCATCTCCTCGCTCCGTCAGTTCCGCCCTCTCTATTGGCCTCGAGCAGGGAGAGCGTGCTCCACTGCCAGCAACCACAGCTCTATCAACTGTCCTCCGGCTGCAGAGGAGTATATTCTTCTGCCTGGAGGCCTTCGCCGGTGTGGCTTTCATCCTCAGCCTCCTATTATTTCTCACCAGGGTCTACATCCAGGCGAGTAAACGGGGTGGGCAGAAGTGGCGTCTCATTGAGCAGCAATGGCCAGAGAAGCTCTTAATAGCTTCAATTGCCACTTCCCTCATGAGTGCGGCATCCATTACACAAGTAGCGAATGCACTCGAGTTTATCACATACAAGTCGAGCATTACTTCGGTCGGTATTAGGGCCGGGCAAACACTGCAAGTCCTTCAATGGCTTGCATTTGCATCGTCGGCCATGCTATACGGTGTCGTAGCTCACTGGAGCCAAAGGCTACGCGGCAGCAATGCTATCAGCCCCGGGAAGACTGGCAGTATATCTGGCCAAGCACCGCCGCCGCCGCCGCCGCCGCCGCCTGGCCCGCCTCCTCCGCCCGGTCTGCCTCCTCCCCGACCCCCCGCTGGGTTCCCACCTCCGCCTCCGCCCCCACGATAATGATCTATATCTACACTCTTTACTACCTATGGCCCACTCTTGGCTTGCTTGGTAGAGTCTAGGGACTCAAATCAAGGGCACCCTCTTTACCCTAGTAATTAGCCCCTAGGGGCAATGGCCCAGCCTGATAGATAAATAAATTAGACTTTTAGCCCCAACCGATGGGATAAGACCTAGTTTAGGCCTCACAACCTCTGTTTACTTAATTACCTACCCTGCCTGCCCGTCAACCCCACTTACCCTGCATCTCTAACTTGCCTGGCATGATACAGTCTTCTGGATAGCCTCATAGAGGTTAGTAACTTTAAGAGCGAAAGGCGCTTCAGCTTAGTGGTCAGAGCGATCCCTCTGACTAAGGGACAGACCCGGGTTCGAGTCTCGGAAGCGTCTTATTAAATTACGAGTAATTCGTATACCTCTACTCATATTAGTGCTATGTTATTCCTTACTATTATATCATCTCGCTAAATATCATGCAGAGCTGTGATGTCTCCCTACCTGCCCATATTACCCTTTTCTCCATCCATCTCCATATTTGCTCCCTCCTCTCCTTCTGTGTCCACTCTACCCTATCGGAGAACCCTAGCCTGCTGAATAGGTCCAGAGACTGGCTAGGTAGCTGTGTCCACACCCAGGAGACTATAGATATCATCACGCCCTCATACTGACACCTCCCATCTGCAACTCGCCTCCATCCACCCTCCGCCCCGTTGTCTTCCCAGCTGTCGCATGATTCCTGGGGTATAAAGCAGCTAGGGCAGCAGGAAAAATCATCCATAACTCCCCTTCGCCGCAGGAACGTCTCCATCCTCGTCGCGAGCTGGTATGCCTCCGTCATCACCCCCCCCCTTTGACCCTGCCCTATGGCATCGCAACGCCGAGTCCGCTCTGTCATCCTCCGAGGCATGCAATAACGAGCAGAAGACACATCCGATGAGACTCTGGTCCATAAGCTTCCGTCGGTACTCCCGGAAGCCCTCGTGCTCACCCACCGCAAGACTTGTGGCCCGATGTCGAGCAGCCTGTACTTTCAACTCCCGCTCGCGCAGATCAGCCTCCTCTTCATCTTCCAATACGCCTAGGCCACCCTCGAGATCGTCCTCGACACCTCGGCACTGGCAGACATCGCACAGCTCCTCCCCATCTTCACAGGTGACCCGGTCCCTCCGCCCGTCCATTACGGAGTCCAGCACGACACGTCGACACATATCCCCGCTGATGTAATTCTCTAGGGCTGCCTCGCCGGCCACCAAGGGACGCTGCCTTCTTGAAGAACCATGGGCGTCAAGCCGGATGACGACCGCCTCACTCCGCTGCCCATCACGACCCGCACGCCCGCTCTGCTGCGCGTAATCCGCCATCGTACGTGGCATCTCGATGTGTACCACCCCTCGGATGTCGGGCACGTCGATGCCGAGGCCGAGCGCGTTCGTCGCCACGATAACCCTCCCTTCGCCATATTGTCCTCGCCTTGTGCCACTCATCCATAGCCGCAGCCTCTCTGCCTTGCCATCTCGCGTGTCAACGTCTCGGTGGTAGGCATCACACCCCAGCTTCTTCGCCAGGTCCTCTGTCGCATCGACCCGTTGGCAGTACACAATGATCTTGGCTGGCCATGGGTGCTCCTCTAGCTTTCGGTCAATCAGCTCCTTTGCCTGGTTGACGATGGCGGCAGTGGCCTCCCTGGCCGTGGTTGCGGGGACTGATATGACGCTGTAGACTACATTGCCGCGTGTCGTTCTTGCCCGAATCATGACGACGTCATCGGCCCGGGCGTTGACAATGCTGAAGAAGTCATACTCCAGCGTTGGCGGGAGCGTTGCCGTGAGGTAGACCATCTGCAACCCTATCAGTGCGAGGGCGCCTAGTTCTCGTAGCTTGGGCCGGAATGAAGGGGTCCCCTCCAAGATCGTGTGGCACTCGTCAACGACGACCCGGTCAACCTTGGCCATGGCAGGCCGCGACTCGATAAAGTCTAAGAACCGCTTCGTCATGGCCGATTCCGGCGTCACGAAGACGATCGACACGTCGCCTGGTGCCCGGTCACTCCTCCATTCTGCACAGGAGATGTTCAGTTTCCGGCATCAGCCCATGAGATCTCCCTGGAGAGATACAAGCGGGACGATGACCACTGTTAGTCCACCGGGGCAACTGGCCGCCGGGAGCATGAAGCAGAGGCTCTTCCCAGCGCCAGTTCCCATAACCACCACAACCGGGCTCCTGTTCATCATGATGGCGTCGACTGCCTCTCGCTGCTTGCCCCGGAATTGGGTGTCTTCCCCATAGAGGCGGCGTAGCTCCCTGTCGATGTCGATTCGCCGCAGAGTCTTCCACCGCCTCAGCTGAAGGTCCCGCATGGCCTCATGGTGCAGTGATGGATTCCTTCGCTTGCGACCCGGTCGTATAACCTCCCCGAACCCGCTGGTGGCTGACGGAAAGCCGAGTAGGCGGTGCCACTCCTCATTGATGAACCGGAAGTTGACGCGCCGTTCGTTTGTCTCGAAGCAACCTTCTGTGATAAGCCTTCCATATACCAAGCCCGCAGTCAAGGATCCGTGGCAAGCCTGGATATCCCAGAGGCTGTCTTCTTCTGTGTCACTTTCGCTGTCGCTACCGTAACCCTCGTCTGCATCCTCGATGAGAGATGCATGAGCGGTTGATCCGTTGCGGAAATAGCGGCGCGTCATGGCGATCGAGAGGTGCCTCCAACTGCTAATGGTGAACCCTTTCTGACAACCGGCAAGGCTCATTCTCTTCATTATGCGAGTCATCCGTGCAGAGGTCCAATGTGGTCCAGGGCCGCCCAGCCTACGTGCGCTGGCCTTGGCTTCTCCCCCTGCACCACCCTCGCGATCGTCATCGCTCGTTCTAGACCCAGATCCGTAACCATCCGGGCCACCGTCAAAGCTCGAGTCGTCGAGGGCCTGCTCCGGGGCCCAGAGATTGGCAGGCAGCTCGGTTACTTCCCAAACATTCGCCTGCATATCTTCCCAGTATGGTAATGCAAGCCAGAGGTAGTAGACGACTAGGATGCTGATTTGGCGCGGGAGGAAACGGTGCATGACTTTCAGTCGTTCAGTCTTCGAGAATCCTTTGTGGTAGCCGGCCACAAGCATGATAAGTCTGCGATCGAAGAAGATATTCCGTATCCCGCCGTTGGCAGTATTCCGATGCCGTAATGTGAGCAGCTCCAAGGACCGTGCCGCCTGCCCACCACTGAGATGGACGAGGAAAAGAAGAACCTCTAGGAACTCGTCCAAGAACTCCCCGTACTGCCATGCCTTCTTCTCACGGAGCTTGAACTCTGGTTCCGCATGCTCATCAAGCCAAGCCCTTCGCAGTGTTTCGTTGGACCACACCTTGCGGAAGGCCCAGCCGTTGCTGTCCGGGAGGAGCTGGAAGAGCGTGCTCACAAACGAGTGGCCGATGGTTGCATCGGCAGCGTTGTCGATGAGCTCGCCCCATGGGATATCGGGCAGTCCAAGCTCGACGGGTGACTGGCCATCGTACTCTCCGCAGAAGAGCAGGTGCTCGTAAAGCAGCATTTCGGCTCGCCGAAGAGCAGTGTGTAGCATGGACTGTACGCCGAGGATATTGATACGAATACCCTTGTAGATGGCGTTTTTGTCATTCCAACTGACTGACCCCGGCATTGCCCTGTTGCTGTCGGCCGCCATTCCATAGTTGTGCAGCCGGATGATGAACTGCGTCGGCGTGATATCCCAACCCTCGGCGCCACCGACTAGAAAGCGGCGTGTCGTCTCCGACATAATCTCAAAGTGACCTAGGCTGTTCTCTTCTGCCTCCTCCCTCGTCTGGCCCTGCTCTACCCTGTGCTGGATGTACCCGGCTCTCGTCTCGACAGTGTACTTGACAAGAAATACCCGGGAGATGGCCATGACGGCGGAGAGTTTTGGTGTGAAATTGGCGTAGCTCTCCTAGGTATTGTCGTTCCGGATGCTCAACACCATCAGGAAGCTGACGAGGACACTATCGTACTCGGTGGACTTGGTGAAGTGATCGAGGACGGAGACGTAAAAGGCAAGTGCAGCCTCCTCCAGCCTAGTATGCAACTCCTTGATCCGCGATAGTGTCGACACGTCTCCGGACCCATTTGGCGTATCTGCGAGCTCTGCTGCGTGGTCCATCATGGTGTTGAAGGCCGCGGTCTGCCTCACTGTAAGTTTGAAAGGTGGCCGATCGGCTGCCTCTCTATAGGACATGGCCCGGACGACGTTTGGCCTAGTAGCAGCTGCCGCCTTCCGGATAAGACGTCTGACGGCCGCGTGAATGTGCTGGAGCTCGGTGTCGTCCTCGGCCTCGGGCTCGTCGGGCTTCAGGGTATGCTTCAGCGAAAGAAGATCCCTCAGGAACGGCTTCTTATCGCCAAAGTCTTTCAGATGGACTGCTGCTCCCAGTCGACGTAGCCACGAATTTGGCGCGGCTAAGTCGCCCTGTTCTTCGATAGCCTCTACCTCTTTCTTCCGAACCTCTTTCGCCTTCGCTTGAAAGAACTGGGTGGCTTGCTGAATATCAGTTTCTGCCTTGCTCCGCTCAGCTTCTAGCGTTGCCAAGCTTTGTCCTCTGGCGACCTCAAATAGTTCGCTTCGTGGTCCCTTGGCAAATAGCTGCTGATAGAGCACACCGCTCCTCCAGTAGGCAGACCCTTCAACTTCCTCGGCGGCACCGGCAGGTCGTGGACCAGGCTTCGCACTCAGGTCGACCCCGTGTATTTTCAAAAGGTGTTCTCGGATTCTTCTCTTATCCGCACCTATAGCCCGACAGTCTGCTGTAAATGTACATCGAAACCCTACGCTCTTCGGCTTGCCGAGTGCCTCGATCGGCGGGATATCATCTGGGATAGATGGCAGAGCAAGGATCTCATCTTCGACATCGGCGAGGTCCAGTGTATTGACCCACTGCTCGACCTTGTCAATCTGCCTCTTGATAAGCTTGTGTGGCTTATTGCGTAGATGAGCACGAATCCTGCCTCGTATCACCGCGGCTTTGCATGATCGACAACAGAGAAGTCGTAGATCTTGCAAGTAAACAAAGTACTCCATGATAATAATAATATTAATAATAAAATGACTTGTTCAAATGGTCATGTCTACAAAGAAGTTAGAGAAAACCCGTAGTCCTCTGGCTTAACTTTAGGCCCTTTTTACCCTTCTCTTGGATGAAGTTGCTTTTGCTCTGTTGATAAGGCTCCTCCAAGTGCGACCGCCGTGGCGTTTTTGCAGCAGTTGCTGGAGTCTCTTATTGGACAGCCGATGTAGGCCTCCCCGGTCAGCCAAAGAATAGGATAAACTAGAGACTATGATAAATCAGCAGAAATAATAGTAAGGACTAGATTTTTAGTATATAAAAGCTACTTTATGGGCTTCTCAGGCCTGCTTTTTATATACTTTTAAGTTTCTGGCCCCATAGGCCACTAGAAATGGGTGAACTAAAGTTCGTCGGTTACCCCATTGCAGTTTGTCAGCTGCTCTATGTCATGCTAGCGCCCTTTTATTTCCCACTCAAATGAGTTCGTTGTTTGCTAAATGACGCAAGGGATAACTAACTAGAGTTAATTTATAGATTGCAGATAGAATAATAAGAAGTAACTTTGAGTTTTAGGCCTCAATGAAGAGTAGCACTACTATAAGTGCTATTCGTTTAGCATAAGCTGTGCCAAGGATAGGATACATTTATAAAAGGATCCCTTAGACTACTACCGTAGCAGTGGATGGTATTCTCTGCTAACTTAGCACCCTTGGCAGTCTTCGATCTTTCCCGCAAACCGGGACCATATCGCGTAGCGTCACGGTCATTGCTGCCCGCGCTGATGCCGATTTAGACTGTCTCATCAATACTCCTTCGCTCGGCTTCAGTAGTAGCGATAGCACAAAGGCGGCCATCGTCTCGTTCAAGCCTCCGCGCAGCAGCCTGGTTTGAGACCTTGCTGCGAGTGAAAGTTTGGGCATTGATATGCCTTGATCAGAGGTTGTCTAGCGACAGAGCAGTCGCTTGCCCACTGCAAGGCCGCTCTTTTTAGTAACATTCTATCCTTAGGCCATCTCAGTTGAGCACATGTTTCTTGAACCATGGCCAGTAGACTGTTCCTGTCCATGTCTTCATGTACTCGAGAAAGGCAGCTATCTTGTGGATGCCCAGGCCAGAATTGGTGCGACCGATTGGCTGATGGAGCCAGAGGATCTACAAGACAAGCAAGTTAGAGGTTACTCTAGGACAGTTTCTTGGGGCTAGCTACACGTACAGTTCTCAGCGAGGGCGTGCCATCTGGGTTGGCCAACTCTGGGGACGTTGCGGCGTAGTACCACTCATGTCCCTGGATGATGATGCCATGTAAAGCCCCCAGTTCACCGAGCGCATTGTCCACGTACTGCGCTTCCAGGCGGGCGTCTTTATCTTCTCCGAGTCTTGCGGGAGCAGCCTTATGTAGCAACGAGCGCAGCATCTTCCAATGCGCAGCCTGCCACACGGCGATCTGCAAGACGGCGCCGTCGAAGTCGTTACCAGATCTCTTAGTCTCGAGGCTGACGGCGATGGGATATGAGTGTAAAGCGCTGTAGGATGTGTGGTTGATGCTCTTCTGGGGGAGTTCTTGGCGCAGGGCTTCGGCTTTGGCGGCGGATTGAGTGTCTGGGTCGTGTCGAGGGTCGATGTACAGACAGAAGTCGATGCGTTTGTCGGGAGCGGGTGTGGGGAGGTATTCTTTGATGATGGGAGCAGTGGTGCTGAGCAAGGCATTAGTGTAAGCTAAACAAGATGTAGCTATGTGTACTTGATTTACCAAAGGCTAAAGTCGACGAGACGATCCTCTCCAGTCCGAAACACCTTCTTGAGCAGCGGGTTATGGACCTCGACGTTCCAGACAGGCTCATCGTGATCCATCTCGAAACAGCGCCGGGCGTCAGAACCAATATCATCAACACTCTCAGGTGTAAGCCGACTTCCCTCGCCAGGAGAGTCGGCAAAGACGGTGTGGTCAAGGTCGAATTCACGCAGCAGGGCGTCTATGTCGGGCGTGTTGCTCGCGTTCGAGAGCACGCCCTTGCAGCGCTCGAGGTTTTGGATCCGGAGGAGCGCGTCCTTGATGGCTTGGGGAAGATAGGGCGCGCGAGGACCTGTTAGTTGGCGCTTGACGATTCCTTCATTGCCGAGGTCGAGCGAGGAGAATTTGCGACGTGATGATGATGCGTTGGAGGTGGTGGACTTTGTGGATGACTTGGTGGGTGAGGGTGACCGGGAAGGCAATAGCTGAGCGGCTTGTTCTCGTTCCAGAGCGGCGATGCGGTTGAGGAGGGTAGCGCGAGGTGTCTGGTCCTCGTCCAGCGTGATTTCTACCCTCCTCTTCTTATTCGGTGTCGATGGCGCGCTCATTTTGTTGCCTTCATCTTCGTCTTCAGGCTCTGGGCTGAGGGGATGTGCTCGTTTACGCGTCGGCTTGTTTCGGCTCGATAAGGAATCGTCAGGGTATGGCAGCTGGTCGATCGAGTTGAGCCATTCGTGAATAAAGGCAGATGTTCCCATGTCGATGAAATGACATTCAGGTAGTTGTGCTCAGCGAGAGTCGATAGTTGCGACTAGACATGGTATTTCACCAAGTTAAGAGAAGAGTCAGCATCGCAAGGCTGGCAGAATGCAACGTCACTAAAATAATGGTTGGCCTAGCAACTGGTCCACCCCGCACGGCCCCACCCGGCTTCGGCGTCCGATCCGATACCCCGCTCCCACTGGCATCACAGCCCTGATTGTATCCAACGTCATTTAAAGACGATCACACGAAACCTTTGTTTTTGGACAGCGACTGCGCATGATCCTATATGTTCTGAAGTAGCTGATCATGCAGCGGAGGATGGATATATTTCGTCATTAACGGGTACTGTTCCAGCATCTCAGAGAATAGGGGAATTCGACTGCGCGCCGATTTATGGTCTGCTTGCAATTTGAAAATAGCTGTCATATCCTCCTGCGGGGGTCTATTTGTGATGCCTGTCTAAACAACCGTCTGGAATAGTCTTCCCCGAACTCGTATTGTACCGCTCTATCGCCGACCACGACATCCCCCGAGTCGGACGTCGACTTTTCTAGGGACTCCGCTAGTGTGTCTAACAACTAAGTTACTTGACTTGGTTGGTTGGGTTGGTTGATGATTCTGACCCTTGGGTCTGGGTGCATTCACTCCATTCAATCAATCAATAAAGCATTTAGCTAATTTTCACTACAGTATACTGGTTGCAACCGTTGCTCGCGCTCCGTATATCACAATTCTGTCGTCCAGCATCGACGTCACGCATACAGTAGCCAAAGTAGGCCTACCCCTATTCTCTCCTCTCCCCTCCCCTCCCTCCCCTCCCCTCTCTCCTCTCCTCTCTTCTCTTCTCTCCCTCTCCCCCCCTCTCTCCTTAAGCTAGATAGAAAAGCCAGCGAGAAAAGCAAAAGTAAAGGCTCCTCATCAGTCTGTCTATCTATCAGTTTTCATTCCTTTCTTCCCTTTTTTGATTTTCTTTTCGTTTAATTAAGTCTTTATTTAGCTTTTTTCTTTACTCCCTCTTGACTTCTTAGCTCTTTCTCCCCCCCCCTCCTCTTCCCCCTACCCCCATTCTCTTCTCCCCTCCCCTCTCTCCTCTTCTCTCCCTCTCCGCTCCTACTCAAGTATTAAAGACCGAAACGGGCCCCGTTTCCGCTGTTGAACCAATCATGTCTACTCAAGAATTAAAGACAGAAACGGGCCCCATTTTCAGTTTTAGTCCAATCAACAATCCTAAATTCCTACAGGGTTCAATAATCCAAAATGGGGCCCGTTCTTGATTTCGACTTTTACATTGAACTATAAAACGAGCCCCATTTTGCGTCGCATTAGTCCGTGCCACCTATGTAGACTTCGACCTACTGGCTATGTCTTCTTCTCACCGAAATCATATTATTATTCCTTACTAGACACCTTGCCAAAAGCCGAATTTAACTATTATATCATATCTACATATACTTTCTAAATGATCTAACTAACCCCAGAACAATATTCCTGGCTGGAAGAACTATATCTCCACTTCAATCTACTAGAACCCGCGATCATCTGTACGCGTTGTGGCTATGCCCTCGCTGTGGATGGCGACCGCGTTGGGCGCCATTTGGGAAAAAGAGCACTAAGTTCCTAAGCATAAGCGTCAGAAATTAAATTCCCTAATTAATTCCCTTCAACTTCTTAATCCTAAAAGCCTTCCCCAGCGGCTAGATAACTCAGCTCCTCACCCTCATCTACAAAAACAATAGGGCGCGGCTTGTAGGCATTGTGGATTGCGATCAACAAGCGAGACCGTTTTCAAACAGCATATTAGGAACTACCACAGGCGTGAAATTACAGCTATAAAGCTCACAGGGAAACACTAGTTATGTGATCATATCACTGATAACCTAGAGTTCTAAAGCTAGAGGTTCAAAGACATCAAGCAGTCTTAGATCGTATCTTCCAAGTTAGCTCCAGAAAAGACGCAATGCAGCAGACCACTTCAGCCAGCTCTAGCGTCAATTCAATCGTTTGCAGACAAATTGCTCCTAGAAGAGCGTAAGCGTCTTAGGTTACAGCTCGATATATAGGCAATAACTAGTGATGCTTTAACTACGCCGGCATTATTAACAAATTGGATATGCCGAACCGGCTGGGATTAAACGTTCGAATATGCACATTATGATGTCCTTGCGTCTCTATTATATCTGCCCTTATCACCAGAATAGACCTTTTACTTAGGGATTCATAAAGGGCAAGAGTTAAGCAGCCTAGCGGTCGACAAGCGTAAGCTCTGCTTGATCATCACGGCCCTCAACAGGATGTTTGATCGTTGCGTAGAGACGGTAAGGTATACTGATGTTAGTGTATGGCGATGGCTTAGAGGTTGTTACCTGGATCGACCCTAACCGCGAGGCCGCGGTCATCAAGCGGCACCACCGGCCACTTGATGACCGTTTCGCGCGCGGCCATTGGCGCGCGACCGCGCCGCACGGGCCGCGCGCATCCACCGCCGGGTCGGCGGCCACTTGATGACCGCCTGCCACTTGATGACCGGTCGGCGGCCAATGGGGCGGCGGCACGCCGGGGAGAAAAGGCGGGGGCAGGAAGGGCCCGACAAAAAGCCGCACAGCCCAGGACCCAGGCGCCTGGCCGGTTCTGCCGGTTGTGACCGCCTTGGCCCTCCGCCTTCGTCCTCCCCTAGCTAGGCTGTACTGTAATTTGCAAGAGAGAAGGAAGAAAGGAGAGGGAGCAAGTAAGCCAGCCGGCCAGCCAGCCAGCCAGCCAGCCAGCCAGCCAGCCAGCCAGCCAGCCAGCCAGCCAGCCAGCCAGCCAGCCAGCCAGCCAGCTACGCCATATGGACCAAGAACAGGAGGCTGCCCGACAGCAGTCAGCTATCGCAGCAAGCCAGTCCTGGCTACAATACCATCTAGCCTACTGCGCCCTCATCTGCCAGGTGCACGGCTATGCTATCGCCGACGTACGGAGCTACCTGCAGAGAGCATACCGACCTAGATAGGCCTACCAGCCAGGCTCTCATACGGCACTATGAGGGGCAGAACCTATGCGGGCCAGACTGGCAGCAGCAAGAGGGCAGGGGAGGAAGGTGCCAGATCGAGCGATTGCTGCCGTTGCCGGGCTGCCGATCCACTATGGCTTCTGCTGCCGACGATGCCCTAATTTCCTCACGATCAACTGGAAGCAATGTAAAACGCACTGCAGCCAGGTCCACCAAGCGAAGGATCGGCGAGCCCGATCGGGGCTCTGGCGCCCAGTCTAGGCCTAGACCTTCTTTACGCAGCCATCCAGGCGATTCTTCTTCCCTGTTGATACAGCTGCTGCCGCCGCTACTACCGCCGCCATTACCCCATCTCTAGCCCCACCTCCGGCCCCAGCCCCGGCCCCGGGGACCGGGACTAAGACTAAGACCAAGACTAAGACTGAGGCCGAGAAGCAGCAAGAGGCCCAGCTGGCCGCCAGCATCCAGCAGCAATGGGACGAGGAGCGAGACCAGCAGCAGGGCATGCAGCTCCGGATGCTAGAGGATAGCGTGAGCAAGCACGAGGTAACCAACTGGCTACGGCGGGCAGGCTGGATCGATCACTTCGGTGGCAAGGACCTGGGCCTAATCTACCTGGCCAGCCGGATGCCCGGGCCCGAGGATGATGCTGCTCTCGAGCTCATGGTCGAGGCCCTAGACCGGCTCTTCTTTGGCCGCTGCATCGCCGGCCTGCAAGAGATGCCCCTGATCAGCCGGCTGTTCCTCGCCAGCCCCACGCCCAGAGCCCGCACAGCCGGCCCTTCGGCCCCCTCCAGGAAAAGACCAGCATGGACCGCTATCTGGGCTACAGTAAGCGGTTTCTCTGCTATTGCATAAGGGTCCTACCCTCCCTGCCGCCGACCTGGCCGCCCAGCATGGCTTTTCCTTTACCCCTCCGCAAGGGAGGACCTATTGCAGCTCTAGGACTGGCTGCAAGAGATGGCGGCTGCAGCCCGTACGGGTCCCAGCGAGGAAGCGAATGCAGCCCTAGAAGGGGTCTTGCAGGCCCTAGCCCGCTTCTGGATGCAGCCGCTGCCCCAAGACCCCTTTGCTAGCCCGCTGTGGCACTTCGTCGCCATCCTCGGCATCGACGGCGAGACCGGGCAGCTGCGGCCGGCCCACCACTTCACCTACGTTCTCGCCGGCCTTGTCTACACCGGCCGGGCCCTACTGGCCGAGGCCGTCCTCCCTCGCCAGGGCCGGGCTGCCGCTACCGACCTGCCCCAGCGGCTCGCTGCTGCTAGGGAAAGCTGGCTGTGTGCAGCTCGAGCTACGCGCCGATGGGCTACATCCTGAGCCTTCTGCTCTACGGGAGGAAGATCGCCTCCGAGACGGGCAGCCAGCTCATGATCACCTGGAACCGGGAAGGGACCCTGCTCTATTTCTAGGGCCGGCCCTTCGCCATGGAGACGATCCGCCGTATGATAAGG
Organism: Neonectria faginata; assembly: GCA_030864175.1. Lineage (NCBI taxonomy): Eukaryota > Fungi > Ascomycota > Sordariomycetes > Hypocreales > Nectriaceae > Neonectria > Neonectria faginata. The sequence goes on along the minus strand of JAULBG010000022.1, from coordinate 4,602 downwards.
CAGATGACGACGGATGCAGAAGACCTTCTTTAGGATGGGCTTATGTTCTGGCCCAGGGTGGCCGAGCCGGCCGCCAGGCTAGCCCGCCGCTTCCTTATCCCCTCGCCGCCATCTAGGACGACCTTACCCAGACCCAGCGCGGCCAGTCCTTCGTCTACGCTAACGGCCTAGCCAGTAGGGAAAGGGAGATGCTGCAGAACCTAATAGCTGGGCCGTTCAAGACGGAATTCCTCGACGGCCAAGACGAGTGGAAATGGCCCCGGGTGCAGCAGTACCTCCAGAAGGTCAAGAGGTTCCAGGAGCTACTGCTGCTCCTGGTGCACCTAACTAACCACCCGCTTAGGGGCACAGAGATAACCGGGCTACGCCTTGTCAATGGCATCAACAGGGACCGCAGCCTCTTCGTCATCAACGGCGAGGTTGTCCTCATTAGCCAGTATCATAAGTCCCTTGCCCACTTCGACAGCCCTAAGGTGATCCCGAGGATCCTGCCGAGCCGGATCGGGCAGCTGATGGTAATATATATGATCTACATTCGGCCCTTTACAGACTGCCTTCAGGCTAGCTATTGGGCCTCCGTTGATAAGGTCTACCTGCCTAGCGACTTCATCTGGCATCACACAGAGAGCCCTAGCAGCCCTTAGGATAGCAGCCAGATGTCTCGGGCCCTGGCGAAATGGAGCCAGCACTATAGCGGCCAGAGGGTTACCCTGCAGCAGTGGCGGCACATCGCTATCGCCATCAGCAGAAGGCATACTAGAGCTAAGGGAGCCAGCCGGGCTGATTTCGATGAGGCCGAGGGGGTGAGGAAGAGGCCGAATGCTATGAGGATGCAGAGGACTTAGCTGCTGCCCACACAGGCCGCACTGCCGCTAGCTATGGGGTCACCATTGACATCTTAAAGCAGCTGACATCTGAGTCCTTGGAAGTCTTTGGCCAGGCCAGCCGCCGGTGGCACCGCTTCTTTGGCTGCGGGGACGATGAGGGGCTTGTAGCAGGGCCTCGGCCAGAACCAGAAGGCGAGGAAAGGGAGGGAAAGGGAAAGGAAAGGGAAGGGAAAAGGGAAGAGGAAGGAGAGGAAGGGGCAGAGGAAGAGGGAGAAGGCAGCTGTCAGTGGGAGAGGGGGCAGATCAAGAAGAGGCTGCCCCTAGGGCTGCTAAAGGCTGCCGAGCCAGCAGCCATAGCAGCAGGGAGAGAAGGGGAGATCGTGGCCCTAGACGAGCAGCTTCTGCTCCAGACCTTGCAAAAGGCCCTCCAGGACAACACGGCCCAGTTCCGGTCAGCGCAGCAGAAGGAGGCCATACAGCTAGCCACTGCCAAGCGAACGCCCTTGGTGGCGGTCCTGCCTACGGGCGCTGGCAAGAGCCTCGTCTTCATCGTCCCAGCCTTGCTGGCTGGGGCCAGGATGACGGTGTGGTTGCCCCCTATAGGGCACTGAAGGACCAGCTAGTCAGCCGCTGCCAGGAGGCCGGCCGGACTGCTATAGCTGGCCGGAAGCCCAGGAGGCCTGGCCTATAGTGACAGTAGTCTCTGCCGAGGCCGCCACTACCGACAGCTTCCTCCAGTGGGCAGCGAGCCTGAGCCTGAGCAGCCGGCTGGACCGGGTTGTCTTAGATGAGTGCCATCTGACCTTCATAGCTGCCCTAGCCTATAGGCAAAAGCTGAAGAGGCTGAGCCGGCTGCGGGGCCTCGGCTGCCCTTGGTCTTCCTCACGGGGACCCTTCCGCTGCACAGGCAGCAAGACTTCGAGGCTGCGATGCTGCTGCAGACCCCATTTACGTCCGAGCCTCCAGCCACCGCCCCAACTTCAGCTTTTGGGTCCATCGGGTCCGCAACGGCCAGGGGATCAGGGAGGTCAAGCAGCAGGTGCAGGCTCGAGCTAGCAGCGAAAGCAGGGGACAAGGGCATCATCTACTGCACCAGCCGTGCCAGCTGCAAGGCCCTAGCCCTCCAGCTGGGCTGCCATTACTATCATGGAGACCCAGAGGACCCCGATGCCGACTTTCTAGCCCAGCGAGAGCTTGGCTATGTCCAGTGGAAGGAAGGGAAAGCCGGTATATAGTAGCTGCAGCCCTAGGCACCGGGCTTCGACGTAGCTACTGTTTCATGTCATTCACCTCGATATCCCCATTCCATTATCGACTACAGCCAGGAGGCAGGGCGAGCCGGGCGCGCCGGCGAGCCAGTGTGGGCCAAGATCATAGTGGAGGATAGAAGCTGGCCTCTGGGAACCCGAGCGAAGATGCCTATCTGGATGTGGAAAGGCAGGAAATAGGCAGCCTGGTCTGGACCCAGGGGTGCCGGCGCTATATCCTAGGCCAGCACCTAGATGGGGACCACTGTAGCTGCCGAGCCATTAGCCAGGCCGCCCTCCTCTGCGATAACTGTCAGCGGCAGGGCGAGCCGGCCGGCCTAGGGCCCTGCCTGCTCCAAGACCGAGGCCGGGCTAGCAGCCGGGAGCTGCAGGCTATGGAAGCTGCCTTGGAGGAAATCAGGGGCTTGGGGAAAATGGGCTGCCGGCCTTGCTGGATGTTCTACGGGGCCAAGGAAGCCCGCCATTTGTGGTACAGCTGCCCTAGGATCAGGCAGGCGGCAGTGGCGAAGGAGGGCGAAGGCGGCCTCTTTCATCACTATTCCTTCGAGAGCTGCATCGGCTTCCAGAGGCAAATCAGCTACCCAGCAAGCAGCCACACAGGCCGAGGCAAAGGCAGCCAGCTTCTCAGCTGCTGCTACCTCTCCCAAGCTCTGCCCGGCTGGCTATAGCCAGACAACAGCTGCAGGTATAAGCATATCGCCCTTCCCTGGCCCTAGCTGCCTTTACCCAGCCCGAGCTGAGAGGCCGGATCGAGAAGGAAGTGATAGGCCGGGCCCTGAGGACCAGAAGGAGTACTAGGGCTGGCTCGGGCAAAGGCACCCACGGCTGGTCGGTGGGGAGAAATGACGAATGCCATGGCCATCTTCAGCTGGGTCGTTCAGTGGCAGTAGCAGCGGCAGCGGCAGTGGCAGCAGCAGCGGCAGGGGGTAGCAGCAGTATCGTACTAAGAGCGAGAGAGTATAATAGTAGAATATAATAGTATAATTTCATCTAGTAGTTAATAAAGAGGGAGGGTACAATATTTAACTACTAGGAGATAAGATTTCTCTATAGGGAGTTTATAGTGTAGGAATATAATAGTAAGGGATAATACTATAATTTTATCCGCTAGGTTATAAAGGAGGGAGGAAGAAGAGCTTTATCTACTAGGAGATAAGATTTCTCTATAGGGAGTTAGTAGTGAGGATATAATAGTAAGGGATAATACTATAATTTCATCCACTAGGTTATAAATAAGGGAGGGTAAGATCTTTATCTACTAGGAGATAAGATTTCTATATTAATAGTTAAGTAAGAGTAACTATTAATATATAGATAGCTATTAGCTAGAGGCATAGGGTAGGGAAGAGAGGATTAACTACTAATATATAGATTATTACTAGAGGTAAAGATAGGAAGAGTAAGAACTACTAATGTATAGATAGCTGCTAGAGGTAGAGATAAGGGAGAGAATAAGAAAGAGTAATAATTACTAATAGTTAGAAGGTTACTAGAGGGTTAGGGAAAGAGCGAAATAGCTACTAATATATAGATAGCCGCTAGAGGTAGAGGATAACTACTAATGTATAAGTAATCGCTAGAGGTAGAGATTAAAGAGGGGTAATAATAGCTAACTGCTAATATATAGATAGCTGCTAGAGGTAGAGGAGGAGAGTAGGAACCACTAATTGCTAATATATAGATAGCTACTAGAGGCATAGGGAGAGAGAAATAACCGCTAATGTATAGATAGCTGCTAGAGGTATATATAGAGGAAAGAGTAGTAACTACCAACCGCTAATATATAGTTAGCTATTAGAGGTAGAGATAAGAGTAAAACTAATATATAGGTAGCTACTATAGATAGAGGATAAAATAACCGCTAATATTTAAATAGCTATAGGAGGTAGAGGAGGATTAACCGCTAATATTTAGGTAGCCGCTAGAGGTAGAGATAGGAAGAGAGTAATAACCGCTATTTATTAGTAGTAGAGCTATAAGTAATAAGAAGAGGTTATTCTAAAGGGTTAAGGAAAGATATACTAGTATAGAAGGTATTAATTAATATATTTATTATATAGAGGTTATAGGTAAAAAGATTAGGGAAGTAAGATTAATAGGATAATAAAGGCTAATAGAATTAGTATATATAAGTAACTAGAGGAATATATTTTATATAGTTAGGAGGTTAGTAGATTAGAGAGGAAGGGCTAGTAGGAAATATAGGTAAGCTAAATATACTAAGTAATTATATAGATATACTAAATAGAAATAAGGGATAAGAAGAAGTATATTATAATTAAAAGTAGATATAAAGAAAAAATAAATATTTAGAGTATTTTATATATAAGTTACTATAAGCTATTTACTAATAGTAGGAATAATATAATAAAAGATTTATTAGAAGGTAAGAGTAGGATATATAAAGATAAGGTTAGATAAAAAGTAGAAAGAAAAATAGTGAATAAAATAAAGTAAAGACAAGAGGGTTATAAATAATAGGAGGATAAATAATTATAAAAGTAAAA
>JAULBG010000021.1:0-48580 GCA_030864175.1 Neonectria faginata | reverse complement strand
CCTTGGATCCCTTGTCAGCACTCGCCGTGGAAGATTCCCTCAGCGGAGCGCCACCACCTTGCTGGTAAGGCTCTTTGCGTCCAAGGGGTCCATCTCGCCACCCTCGGTGATGAGACCCCCGACGGGATATTCCAAGCGATGGGCCGTGACTTTGATACTACCGAATTGGTGCAGAGCGGGGACGAGCTCTGGGCCATCCATGGGGACGGGCATCCACGCCTTGAGGAACCGAGAGGGAGGGGATATGTCCTTGTTGGACTTGCTATTATGTTGCCAGGCAGAGTGTCAAGCCGCTATGGTGGATTGACGGCGATAGAATGAAAGAACTGGGCTTATCAGAGTACAAGGTCGTCATGGACGCCATCAAAGCGAGTTTGACAGGCGTGCAGAGCATTGTGTTGGAATGAGGATAGATATGAGGCAAAGATCACGATCGTTGTGAACGACTACAACTAGTATAGAAAGCCGCTCATTTGCACACTCCCTATGTCCACTTAGATCTCTAGCTTTCAATACAACTTGATTACTCAAGAAGCCTTTTGACATTATCAGATGTGATACGCAACCCTACGTTCATAACACCAATCAAGAAGTCGTGATTCTATCCGGTCCAAGATATCATCTATAAGCAGAAGAACGAGGCTAACCTGTTCTCTGCTGTCGATCCCGATCAGCACCGAAGCGATAAGAGACGGGTTGGATCTGCTTATAGTCTGCCCGTCCTGTTTGGAAACGAATCAGCTTTGGATCAAATGTTGCAATATTCACACAGAAACTGGACGGGTTTGCAGACAGCGGCCAGCGATTCGACATGGGCATGTGGCTTCAGTATATCGCATTTGATGTAGGAGGCCAAGTCAGCTTTGGAAAGAGACTGGGCTTTCTGGAGTCGGGCGGTCATGTAGATGGTATCATCCAGGGGATCCCGGGGTTTGAGCCCCCACGAAACTCCTCCAGCTTCTGCAGCACCAGAAGGTCCAGTTTGAGCTTGACAGAATAGACAACAACTTTGAGTCTCCGTTAGGCCAGAGAAATGAGCGTCCTGGGCTCCACTTGGGTGACTCAAGCGGACCTCAATTTCCGGAACCTGCCAGAACGTTTCATCTAACATCAGGACGATTATTTCGTTCCATTAACGGCGGGCATCGCAACTCCCTCGTCCTGGAAATGAAGCAAGGTTATTCTTGAATTTACCTCGGGACTTTTGGGATAGTTCAACATTATCTGCAAGCAAGTCATTACACGAATGGGGGATCTCTCTGCCTCGTCTGCCTCATTGTCTGCCTCGTTGTCTGGGTCATCAGCCACGCCCAGATAGCGGTTGTAATAACGGCCCTGTGGTGGCTCTTAGGTCAGCCTTACTACCAAGGTACATCGTCTTCATCAGTATTTGGGGGACGTCCAAGCTCTCCAAGAACTTCAAATCATGGAGCTGGACCATCCAAGGGTCATATCTGGTCGCAATATTCTGCCAAATTCTTACTTTCCCGTTTATATGGGGCTTTCGCATTTTAAACGAAGACTTCACAAGGGTCACACCGTTGCGCCACCAGAAAACAGCCATGTCGAGCGGCCCGAGATCCCAAAGCCACAGCAGGGGTTTTTCTTCTGGGGTACCACCACGGTCGCGCTCATTGTCTTCATATGTATCATGGGAGTATCTGCGCATCTTGCCACGCTATGGCAACGGCATTCCAGAGCCTGTCAAGACTGCCCTCAACTCAAGGCCACGTGCGTGCCTGACATGATGATGAAAATCTTCCAATCGTGGGTCCCGTTTGCACTACCGACGACGTTCTTTTACTCAGGGTTGCTGCGGAACTGGCAGTGGGGTCTACTTGTTTTTCTCACGTGGAATCTGATCGTAACAGCTGTGGTATTTGTTGGTGTCCTGATTCGGTATGATGCCGAAGGCGCCTATAAACCCGCTTGGCTGGACTGGCTGGGCTGAGGGCGGAAGACGGCATTTATGCCGCATTAATCGGTCAGCAGCGTAAGACAACTGCGTAAAACTTTAGCGAAGCGGTTACTACTTCCGGCGCAGGTTGCAGTATCTCGAAAACAAGTTATCGCTGTGGCTGCGAGTGATGATTCCACGAGTTTGCGATATGCCAGCCGGAGGTCCTTTTCGACTAGTTCTGATGAATTTCTCCACCTCTTCGGATTACTATTTGGCGGTATATACCATACCAATACTAACTCATACCGGACCATTCCGATCACTGCCGGGTGACCTCCGGTATAGAGGCCAGCATCAACAATATCAAGAGCTATCCTCTATTCCTTCTTATAAGACTTCTTTTATAGATGTTCTGCACTTTATGTAATCTTTTCTGCTGCGTTGCAAACAGCGCGGGTTAAATGCGCCCTAACCGCGAGGCCGCAGTTATCTAGATATAAGCAGACGTTAGACCTAGCTATAGGCGAGCTGATCATATCGTAGTGGGGGCACATGGGTATCAGACAAATATAGACGTGAGCGACCCAAAGCCAAGAAGGCGATTACTCGGCTTAACGGGTCACTTTCCGGTGCGAGAAGATGCATTAGAAGTCGTGGTGGGACAGTGACGGGAAATTGACGACTCAGCAGCAAGTGCGACCGGATGGGGAGTCAATGGCCGTGGTATCTTGTCTAAGTTGTGAGGTGACACAGTAGGTTGCAGCAGTGGGCAGCCGAAGGTCAGGGCTTATTGGGGAAAACGCATGTAACTATGTCCTACCTCTCGGCATCTTTCGAGCCAGATATAACTGCCTGATCTCTAGAAGAATGATATTTGCTCTGAGGGATCGGCAGTTCTCACGTAGCACTGAATGACCCTGCGTTGAAACAGTATGGAAAATCTTCCGGGATTTACAGCTTCCTAGGTTGTATTGATATGAGAGGGCAATGGAGCGATTCGCTCTTGGGTTGTCTGTGCGGAGGCTTAATGCCACCTCCCTAAGATGAATTCGGAAAAGGATGCGAAGGAATCTATATAATAACAGTTGTATAGGTTGACAAAACCACGGATGTAGCACAAATACGACTTTCGTGTTTCGGGCCTACAAAGGTTGCAACGACCTACGTCAAGATCTGGGACATTATTTAGGTTCGTCGACGACGCTCGTTTGAATCGAGAAGCAGAGGGTGTATTTCACAACCTGAATTACAGAGATTACCCAGCTAGTAACCGCAGCTTCAGCCCAGTAATTCTTGGATCAACTTTCACATTCTACTTATTTCTACACCTCCTTACGCATTTCCACGATGCCTTGCATGGAATTTACCCCAAAATTCGCCGTGGGGCAGTTTTACTCGTCATTCTGGCTATGCACTTTATGGTCCTCGTCGATAGCCTCCCTGCAATCGCGAATAGCACGTTGATGGTCAGGCAGGAGAGGGCGGCCGTCGACGACTTCGGGCTTGAGCCGCGACAAGACATCCCAGGCCCTCTGGCCAAATTTCCCAGGGGCCCTTTGAACCAGCTACTGAAAATCATCAGCAGTTTGCCCGAGGGCGAAAAAGCACTCGACGCAGTGGGCAAGGTTTTAACTCCTCTTCAACAACTCCTGGCTAATGCGGTCGATATCGACACGACCAGAGACGATTTGACTCAGAATGCCCCTTGCTCTGATATTAGTGTCATATTCGCCAGGGGAACAACCGAGCCGGGCAATGTTGGGCTCGTGACGGGGCCGCCATTTTTCGATGCCCTGTCCGAGCAACTAGGAACGCATCCCTCACCGTCCAGGGTGTCGACTACCCGCGACTTTCGCTGGCTTCAACCTAAACGGTACTGAAGGTGTGCCGAGCATGTGAGAAACAGAACTTTCCTACTCACATTCGAGGAAGAGGATAAGGTCTCAGCTGCTGACTCGTGTGATAACAGGACGGCCTTTATCGATCAAGCCATCACCAGCTGCCCTAGCACCAAGTTGGTCATGTCTGGCTACTCCCAAGGAGCTCTGGTTGTCCGCAGCACCGCTGACTCGCTGCCTGCGGAGACCATGTCAAGGTTAATTCGATAGTGACGTTTGGGGACCCGCGAAATCAGTCACCCATCACCGGCGGCAAGGGCAAGACCATGGTCGTCTGCCTCGCAGACGATAGCGTCTGTAACGGCGGATTCATCAACGTGGCTCATCTCACCTATGGCTCAGAAGCAGACGCAGCTGCTCAGTTCGTGGCACAGCAAGCGGGCGGTCAGTAGGAGTTTTTCGCTTCTAATAGAAGACTTGTCGCTTATCTAATTTCACACATCAATCATACATGTTTCGCATATCTATAGACAAAATAGTTACCTTATGACACATATCCCCTCAAGAGATCTTGAACAGCCAGTTGGGAGAGCCGTGATCGACCTTGCGGTGGTATCATTCAAAGTCACCACGGGCGAATCTCGCGGCGAGGGTGTCGCGGGCTAGGATGGCCATGGTGAGGGTGGCGAGGAAGGAGTGCATTTTGCTGGTTGGGGTGAAGTGGTTGTTTTGGGGTTGTTATGATGGTTGATGTGTTGATGGTGATGAAGGATGACTTGATTTGAGGGAAGCAGATGCTATTTATATACCTTTTCACTCTTCTCCAAGTGCTCTCTTTTCTCATTCGGCATCAACCAAGTTGAAGTGGCGATGGACTCTTCCCTCTCCTATTTCGGCCGTTTGTCGGTGACCTGGTGGAACAACTGAGGGCCATCACAAGACTCCACTGACACGGCATGAGGCTCTTGGCGTGGTCGTCTGAGCAGAACTCGCGGTCATTGACAGATGCGATGATATCTTTCGAATTCCCGCAAGCTCATTTCCGTTCCAGCAATCGGGTATGGCTGTCTACCCGGTACCATCCAACCCCTTCCAAAGCGGTAATTAAAGCACTAAAGTCGCTTACTGCATCCTATCGTCAAGTTGAAGTATCATGTTCAATGCTCAAGAAGAGTATCGTAGCTGCAGGCTCAGGATTGCTTACATAGTTAGCTTAGAAAAACTGCTTGCCCAAAATACCTGAGGGCAGATTCAATCCTCTTAATCAATGCTTATACGTTCGATATGCTCTTTAGCGGCTGCTCGGCCTCACCAGCTGTTTCTATAACCACTTCAATTATTCGGGTAGCTGAGACTGCCGACGTTCCGTGTCCTTACAGGCCCCGGAGCGCCTACACGGCCTGAGGCCTCCCCTTTGAATCTAACACATCTTCGGTGAGACAACGATCTTATGTCTCTTCTATTACTGAGAGAATCACGAGAGACAAGTTCCATCCCGAACCCTTTTGGTCAACTAGGGTCTAGCCTAATCTAGATCTTCTGAAACAATTCTCAAAAAGAGGAAACCCGGGTGGCGGTCCGCTTGTCGGGCCGCTTCTTAGCATACGGGACCTAGGCATTGGTAACGGAAAAAGGAATTTGGTTACTCTTCCATGATCCTATGAAATCTGTTTGGAAATCAAGGGATCGGACCCGTAGACACGGTTTTGGGTCCGCGGGCCGGGTATTGCCTCCTGCCATTGACTCGAGCCTATGGCTCCCCAGCCATCGTTGCAATGTGTTCTGAAATTGCCTTGTCGTATGAGTTACAATATTAATTATCCTGAATTCTGAGTATCATGTCGCAATCCCACCTCCTCTCAATATCTCCACTACTCAGCCTGTGCCCCAATCCGCAACCTCTCAAGCACCCTTTTGTCAAACCTGATGATGATAACCCTGCCAGCTTTGCACCCGATCGCAAGAGTGTACCCCAACACCGAGTACTGGCAGTCTCGGCAGTCGGCCGGCAATTTGAGCACGTCGTGGTCTCGCCACTTGACCCAGCATGTCCTGACATCGACTCTGAGCTCTTGACGGAAGTGAATAACAGGATGAGACCGGTCATGGATCGAGCCTCGGACGTCCGATGGGAGGGGACACACCCCGACGTCTGTGAGAAGGCCTCTGTCTCCAGGTAGGAAGGAAAGCTGGTGAATGGAGCGAGTGAGGTCCATGGCTGTGAACATCTGCTCCCCGGTCATCCAGTTCCAAAGCTCGGCCCACGGCCTGGGAATGCCTACGCGAGAGCCTATGGTATCCGCAAATTCTGTAGCAGTCGCCACATATGGCCCCTGTCCGAGAATGCCGTGAAGGGAGCCTTTCGGAGGTGGACTTTGTTACAAGCTTTGAGATGAAATGTCCTTCTGGCAATGTCCATATGCACAAGCGGCCTTTGAAATCTGCTGCCACCAAGGAGCAATCGGCCGAGAACCACACCTTCTTAAATCTGTTCGGATAATAAGCCTTCAAAGCAATTCCTTCGTCGACGATGAGCTCTTTTGTCTGGAGGTTCCACAGCTGGAATTTTCCTGCCGCAGTGTCAAGGTGGGGCAATGGACGAATGCTTGCTGCCATAAACTTGGAGTCGGGGACAAGGCCACGTGCAGAACATCGTAGCCGGCTGTCGGAAAGACGTCCTGGACCTCAAAGTTCGTGTTCCTGCGGTTCCAGATACGGATCTCGTTAGATCCATTCAAACCCGTGACGATGCTTTGCGAGTCGCGGGAGAGAACAAGACGAATGGTCCCCAGCGCATCCTCAAGCCGCCATTCGCATTTCCCGGTCTTCGTATTCCAAATACTTGAAGTTTTTGTAGGCTGGTCTAGAGTTACGAGGTTTGAATCATCAGAGAAGATGATTGAAGGCTCAGTCACGTCGTACTCTATGAGTGGAAGCTCGTGTAGACATTCTCCCGTCTCGGCGTTCCATATTCGAAGCATGCGGTCAGCCGAGACGGTTGCTAGCATGGTGTTGTCGGGAGAGAACTTGATTTGATGTATTGTTCCGAAAGGGTGGTGTGGCTCATCGACACTTCGCTTCCAGTCCCAAATCCGAATGGTCTGATCCATGGAGAAAGATGCGAGAACCGCGCCATCAGGGGAAAACAGCATTGAGTTGATGAGACCCGAGTGGCCCTGCAGGATATTGACGCAGGCATTCTCAGACAGGCTCCAAATCTGAATGGTTGAATTAACCAAGGCCAAGGCTAAGAATTCCGAGTCGGGTGAGAAGACCAGTCTTTCGACGTCCACCGGAAGGTTATCGAAAGAGGACAAGCATCTGCCAGTTGCGGTCCTCCAGATCTGCACTTTCTTGACCGAGCCCGTGGCTATTATTTCGGAATCGGGAGAGAAGGCGGCAACTTCAACGTTTCCTGGGCCTTCCCCGGCGTCGTCTATCAACTCGCACAGAAGCGCGCCGCTGTTTCGACCCCAAGCGTGCATGGATTTAGAGCTCCGGGGTAACCGCCTCGGCCGTAATTATCAAAATAAAGTATGCCAGCACTAGATCCGAATCAGGTGAGATCATGGCCCATTCGTAGCGTCCAAGCGTGAATAAGGACTGGCCTGTGCCAGAATTCCACATCTTGGTTGGCATATCTCTGCCGTACGAGACAATAGTCTTGAGGTCGGGAGAAGATATAGCTTCACGGACCATACCACCCGGTAGTATGAATTCCTGCACGCATGCTCCGTGTCCCGGCTCCAGGTGTATATGGCCGTATCACTTGATACCGCTGACAAGAACCTGGAGTCAGCCGAAAAGGCCATTGAGGAGATCTCGCCGTAATCCGCCACCAACTCGTGCACACAAGCCCCTGTTGCCAGACTCCAGATCCGAATGATTCCATTGATAGCAGCCGCGGCTGCGACTTCCATCCGGAGATAAGGCCGTGGCGCAAATGGGAGCACCAGTGCCTTTGAGTTCGTAGATGCACTCGCCCGTGTCCCAGTTCCAGATTCGGACGGCTCGATCCAAAGAAGCTGAGACAAGGATTGACGAATCCAGTGAAAAAGACACAGCGTTGACCGAAGCTTGGTGACCTTCCAGCACCCTCAAAAATGTGTCCCAATCGGGCTCCACTGAGGGGCATCAGAGTGATCCATGAGGGAACCTGGCTTCTGAATGCTTGTCTGATGGGACTGTTCTTTGGCGCAAAGACCAGCGCAGAGGAGTACACCTGCAGTGGGGCAAGATTAATGCCAGTGGTGTCAGAAACAAGGAAACGCATGGCATCAGCCAGGAATTTGGAAAGCCGCTGAGCGTTCTGAGATTGTGACTGTGACTGAGACTGCAGTATGTGAGCGAGTAGAGGCGGGCAAAGCGGCCAGAGTACATACCAGAGCTGTCTGCAAGTTGGTAACCAGCTGCGAAACTTGCCACGCACGGTCGATCAAGGTCAAAGCCTCGATCCAGACAAGGAAATAGTGACTCAAGAAGTCGTAAACAAGCATAATATCCTCTTCCTCGAGGCCGGCCAACTCCTGGTGGTATACCCAATGCAGGCATGCGTACTGCACCACACCCGGTAAACGCTCATCGATCAGCTTTCGATCCATGTCTGAGCGACGAGTTCCGGGATTTTGGACCGCGCAGATGTCAGGCTTGAGGTTATTTCGCATCAATCCGAAGCAGCGTCTGGCCAAGTACCTGGAGACAGCCTTTTCGTCAATCCAGAATGGATTCTGCGCACGCGTCGCCGTGTCGACGAGGTAATCCCTGAATGACAAGTGTAGCGTCCTGACTGGGGCATCTGGGGATTTTGGAATGCTCAAAACCGAGTGAAGCATGTCAAGCCTGTCATCGATTGTGCACTGTGGGATGTCTATGAGTCGTGATAACGTGATGGTAGAGAGGACTGGCTAGGGTGACGATAGCACCGACGACTCGTCGAAACTCTTCAATGATGTGTTGCCTCTCATTGGCGGATGCATCGGCCAGTTGTTGGCTCAGAACGGGCGAGTAGATGATGTGCATCTTGGAAGCGCCTCTCCTGTTCTGGTGTTGCAACACCTTTTCTAGCTGTCGGGCAGGACTACCATGTTTCCGATCGTTGATGAAACGGCAGATGGTTGCTGCAAAGATGAAGAGAGGGACGGCGCTTTCGGTGAGTGATTGGATCTCGGCAGGCTTGGGCCAATTTGGTGGTAGTTGACGGTTTTGGGTGACAGAGGAATTCCACCCTGTCCGAATCTCGCTGAGCTGGTATTGGAGAAAAGAGAAATGTCGCGCTCGACGACACGACGAGGGATCTCGTGGAGGATACAATCTTGCCACCTGCCCTCAACAGCTAAAGCCAAGTCGCACTGGCAACTCTGGTCGACTGGTCACAAAGACTCGGAGTCTTGGGTGTTGGACATCTCGAGTCTGCGAAAAGAGATTGATGATGAGTTTGATGTCCTCGTCTCGTTCGCATTCGTCCAGGGCATCGATCACAATGACGAGCGGCGTCCCATCTCTAAAGAGGTGGGCGCAAGCGGAGAAGGCGTCGAGAATGAGGGTCTTGAACTGCACTTGTGCTGCCTTCGACAATCGTAGGGTCGGAATCGAATCTCTCCTTGATCTTTGGACCCAGGGCTGGTTGATTGAGGGCTAATTGGCGTGCTATCGTGGTGAAGAGCTTGGCCAAGTTGCCTCGGTCTGTCTCACCTCTCTTGAAAAAGAAGTTGGCTCCAAGCAAACCGTGGCTGGCAAGTGAACGGGCGATTGTGCGAGATATGGTGGACTTTCCTGTCCCCGCCATACCATTAAGCCAGAATATCGTTTTGCCATTGGGATCGTGTATCCAATCGTTTATGTGGTTGAGGAGCTCGACTCGGGTGTTTTGTAGGCAGGTCGGGTTATGTTGCTCGGCTCGAGAGTCGAAGGAGGCACCGTCGGCGAAGGGTAGTCAGTCAATCGCTATTCTCTGTCGATCAACCTCCATTTTCGTTCGATCAACCTCTACTTGTCGTCGGTCGTTTTCGGCTTTGCCGTCCATTTTGAGGATCACGTCGCTGTTAGACGCGGGTCAGCCCGAGTCTAGTTGGACGGGGGGAGGGCCAACTTATGCGACGTCCACCTGAAGGACATTGTGAACGATTCCCGTGCATCGCTCAAGCTCGAGAACTGCCTCGTCAACTTTTTTCTTCTGGAAAGACCACATCAGACTGCTGAGTCTCCCGTGGTTCGACAGCAGCCCCTCCAGCCAGAGGAGCTGCGCCTTGCCATCGCCCATTGCCTGGGCGAGCTTCCTCGAGGCGTGCAGTTTCGCCCGCGCTCTGCAGCAATTGTTGTACATGTTGTGAAACCGAGTTCAGCTGGTGGCGGCCTGCAGCAGCCTCGCTCGCTCGTGCTTGGAATTCTTGACATCTTGCGCGTACTCGGAAAGCCAGGCGATGACCTTGACGGAGAGATCGACGACGGCGATGACGTTTGCGGCGACACCGAGACCTTCCATCATTCGTTTCTCAGCCTCGATCGGTCGGCTTCATTGCTGGGGCTCGCTGGGAGAGATTAAGAGTTGTCTGCGCAGCGCAAAGTGAAATGGAAGGATTGCGGCTGAGTGCGGGGATCGCGAGTTCTGGACCAGGCTGCCTTGGATGCTATGAGGGTTGAAAAGCTGCTAATGCAACCTCCACGTGATCTCTCAGAATGAGGCTGGCCTCAATCAGGCTGGCTTCATTAAGAGCGATGCTGTCTATAGTGTTTCGTTTCTTTACATGGTCGCGTTTAGTCGCGAAAGCCAATTGCGATTGATGCTTTCTTTAGCTGGATATAGCGAGTCTCCACTTGTGCCCTAGACGTTAGCTTTCACATGGAGATGCTGTTCCTAATTTGGAAATTTATTTCTCACATAGACAGAAACGCTGGTCGGGGCGGTTACAGAGTCGAGGACCAACCTCGTCTGATAGTGGCCGGATACGTTTTTCTGAATTTGGACACAAGAAACTTGTGTAACGTATCTAAAATGTTCCAGACCGTCACCGTGTGTGGGCTCTGTGCAGCTAGCCCAAGTCCCTCCCTTTCATGTGGAGAAAGGAGTCAGCTGATTCTACTATGTTACTATATATGAGGCTGTCCGCTCCATCAAGGGCGAGTTGCTGTCACAAAGTCAAAATACCACAGTTTTTCTCCCGATTTTAGCATTTTCAACACCCAATGCTTCCACAGTTGAAATTCCTTAGAGACAGGATGCGTAGTGTCTTAGTCGTCCGAGTCGCCAGAAACAGAGAGCGTCGTATCACCCTCCCCATAACTAGCGCCTCTCAAGAGGTTGGCAGTGGCTCGTTGTACACTGGGAGAGGAGAAAGGGTTGATGAATGGGTCAGACGAGCGCGCCTTCTTACTGCTTGATCCTTGACGCGAGACTGGACTCTCACATCGCCGAGCCTGCTTTATGCGAGAGCGAGCAGGCAACCCCAGTCTTGGAGAGGGTCTACCATGGTCCAAGACTGACGTATGAAGCGTTTGGTTATGCAATGTTAAGTAAGTAATTTGACACAGTACCAACGAGGCGATTGAGGGACGTAAAGAAAGACCGATGAAGGGATTGCAATGACGGTGTGATGAAAGGAAAAAGTAGGACGTGGGCTTCAGACGTGTCATGACTGGTAAACGAGTTAAGCCGAGGGGGTGACGGAAGGGCTTGTGTGCCTGTGTCTCGGTGAACTAGCCGCAATACGCAGTGGTTTCCAAGGTGAGATGTGAGAATCATGAAGTTGCCATGATATGAAGCCGAGAGCAGACAGTTGATGGCTAGTTGTTCCTCTCATTAGTAGCGAAAGTCGCTTAATATCTGTCTGGCTGCATTTAGCGCTGGTTCGAACGTCACGGGCGCGTCGGGAAGTGATGTCCATGTCCACGACTTTTGCAGGCAGCAGTAACAGCAACAGCAGTAGCAGCAGCATTATCTGGCGGTTGACTCGATGTGGTAGTTGAGGCAGGGACAGGCGTCTTGACCGCCCAACAGAGACTCTCAGCGAACCATTCGCCATCCCGGAGGCCTCCGATAAACCTCGAGCCAATGTGCGACGCCATGAATGTCGAGACGCCCAGAAATGCCGGTAAGCGATCCGACGAGCGAGTCAGCGAGCGATCGGTCGTGTACTCCATCAGCAGAACCTTCCATATCGAGAAGGCAATAGGCCGAATCAAGTGCTCAGTCCCCGGCGGGCCGAGACCGAACATCCGGAGTGCAAACGGCTGCTTCCGTCTTTCCGATCGCTCATACGTCCCGGCGTGAGCCCGATGCGGCTTTTGGACGATACGCGTTAGCCCCATGTGCTCAACCGGCGCGGCTTCGGTCGTGTGCATCGCTTGACACTCCAGCGTAGTAGGCCGGCACCAAAGTACAGCTTGCGGGTGCTGAGGACTTGCTCCTGCAGAGTCCAGCCGCGCGAGTGAACAGGCCTTACGCGGGGCCTCGCTATTGAGCCAGTGAGGCACGAGCACACATGCTTGGTGTTTTGACCGTGTCTGCGGCTACAACTGTGACGTCCTGTTCTCGCCGGCGGCTAATCTTGGGCAGCCGCATGCCGGGGAGCGGTACCGGCTTAGACTGTCGCGTCTGGCGTGGCCTGAAGAACCCATCTGCAGCGTCCGACGACACCAGACTGGAGAGGGTAATAGTGGCTTTCGAATAGATGTCACCCATCTGGGCGGCTTCGCGCCCCCAGTCCTCCATCATCCTGGATGATACACAGCGCATCTACCCATAGATATTGGAAGCCTAGAGCTCTTGTGGTTAGGATGCCATCGCGGATGGTAAGCGGGAGACTATGAAGAGGGATGGAGGTTTTGTGGCTCTGAAGTGCGCGTTTGGTGGTCTTGAGAGTTGGCGATGTTCCCCAGCAGTACGAAAGAACGCAGTAAGGCGCTTTGGTCCCCTTTGCCTCAAGTAGAAATGGTTCAGAAGTTTCGTCGCCGACATGAATGATCCGAGTTGGAAGAACTGAAGCTTCGGGTGGGATAGCTCTTTGGCAATATGAATGGCACGGGGAAGACCGGCATTCCTGCAGCCAGGATCGAGCTGTTCGCAAGGCACTGTCTGATCCAGTGCTTCTAGCATTATTTAACTCTTGATAACATAGCTCCGAGGTGAGGTGTTCTAGCGAGATTAACCATGTTAGCACTCGATGCCTATTGCATTCAAATTTGAGGTGCTTACGTACCCTCAAGCTCCGTAACCTTGACGATCCGTTTGAATAGCCAATATCCCTTGTATCGCACGATTAACCTTATACGATCGGGAGAATCTAACAAGTTGATTCTCACCAACGGCGAGGCTTCTGCATCGTCTCCAGCATCTCGGTCGTACGGGAACCAGTATGCATCCTCATCGTATATAGTCGAATTGGACTTGCACGGATGCAAAGGCAGACTCGCATCCAGTACATCGGCAATGATGCCACACATGGCGCAACCTTCTTCAGCAGATTTACGCATGGCTTCAATAGAGGAATGTGAGCGTGGCTGGTTAGCTTGAAGGCTCAATGCCAGCATAAGTGGGCACAGCCAGTTGCTGAAACTCCTAGCACCGATGACAGAATGAACCGTTAGGGGTGTTGAGGGCCTTGCACCATGGCGAAAGAGTATTGTGAGCGCTGGCCATTGTTGATCCAGTATTGCGAGGTCGAGCGCAGACCACCCGTCCGGCGAAACGAGATTTTTCGATGCTCCGGCTTCGACCAGAGTTCGCAGAATCGGGATATGACCATGGAAGAGACAAGTGTAGAGGATTAGGCCGCCGCGGCTAGTAATCTCTCGGCTCCGTGTTTGTGTGTGGTCCTGGATCGTCTGCGCGACTGTCGCAGCATTGAGGTCCGCGTCGTAAGCGACAAGGAAATCAACAGTCTCACGACAGGAATAAGGCCTAAACATAGCCTCGTGAAACGCCGTCTTGCCCAGAGCATTGCGGATGTTGACATCAGCCCCATGCTCGACAAGCAAAGAGGCCGAGCCATAGTTTTTCATGAAGAGTGCGCGGTGTAAGAATGTGTTCTAGTGTGGTCATGTGAACTCGTGTGGGGTGCCCGATTCCATCACCTCAGCAGAGGTACTCATCCAGTTGGCGATGTCTTCTGGTGTAAGTATTGGTAGTGCGTTTGGATTCAGCCCGCCATTAAGAGCCTCTCGCAGCAGCTTGATTACGTGATCCCGAAGCGGCTGAGGCATTTCTAAAATGCCTTCATATAGCGTTCAAATAGTGCGCATACTTGTAAGAGTGATACAGATGTGCCTAGAAGTGAGGATAGTAATTGATCTCAGGCGTTATGGTTGTTTTATTTTAATATCTATTGAAGAAGGTATAGTTGAGTGGCCATCGCTAATACGGCTAGCTCGCTTATGAAGGCACGGGCTTCTTATCCCTTTGACTGCGGAGAGGCAACACCTTGGCTTGGCGCCCCACAACACCCTGCCGCGGCCGGGGTACACAACTGTGACTTAGAGCGCGTTCAGAATCAACACTAATTCCTCATACAATGCGTTCTTTGCATTCCCTATGACTTCCCAATTGCCCCTAGCCAGGCTGTCAACGCATATGATGATGATAGCTTCATACGGGTTGACTATCACAGCCGCCGCGAGCAGCCGGCTGATAATACGTGCCGGCCAAATGAAAATCCGGCCCGGGATCGCGGTCACAACTTCAAGCCGATGGAACTTCCCAGCCGGGCCCCGTGATAACGGCTCTGCCCCAGACGCCGCTGTTGCTTTTCTAGCATTTCCTACCTATTTCCCTAGTTGAAAGCTGGGTCAGCTATACCAACAGCTGGGTCACTTACCTATTGCAGCAGCATGAAGCTGGCAGCCGCAGGTTGAAGCCGCGGTCTCGGCTGTTGGATTGGAGGCCAACCTCTGTTGCCAAAATCTACATATGGATCGCAATCTCAATTTATATGCAAATTAATATCAAGCACAAGATCGAGAGCTATTAAAAGGTTTCTAGGCTCAAGAATATGACTTCTAAGCATCCAATAACTAGCTGGATGCCTTATAACCAGTTCTAGCTACTATCACAGCATCTTTGTCTCTTTAACTTCACAACTATCAATAGGGGCCCGACCTAGCCTTCTTCGGCCGGACCTACAGCCGGGTCAACGCCTGGTCTGACTACATACAGCATGCATCCACAATCTTATGGGGTCTAGGCACATCTATTGCTGTAGATGAGTGCATAGTCTGCTTCCTAGGCCGGTCACTTGATATAACTACCGTCCCCAACAAACCTATCCCCACAGGCTTTAAAGTGTGGGTTGTAGCCCAATAGGGCTATTTCCTGGTGGATTTGGCACCGGCCGGGCCGTAAGTTCGGGCCTGTAGGGGTCTGGCCGCAGCGGCTGCTAGCACAGTTACGGCAAGCCCGGCAGCGGTCTCGAGAGAGAAGTCTGATCAAACTGAACCCGACCCAAGCTGTGGTTGTTGCCCTAGTAAATCTGCTGCCGGATTCTACATACCACGTCTTTCTCGATAACCTATTCTCCTCCAACGACCTCTTCCGCCGGCTCCGTCAGCTGGGCTACAGAGCCACAGGCACAGCGCGCCGCAACTGTGGCTTACATACCTCTCTTACTAAGCTGAAGGCTGCGGATAACACAGCTACCGGCAGCCTCAAATTTAACGCCCTCGAAGCTGTCCCTACACTAGATAACTTAGTCAGTCACAAGGACGCAACTGTGCTGTATTTCCCTTACTAATTTGTCTTCAACTAGGTCAATTAGATCGCGTGGAAAGACAACGCCCTCGTGCTATTCCTATCAACCGCGTTTATGGGAGATGAAAGGACCGTCTGCAAGAGGAAGAGACCGACAGGGGACCAAATGCAATCACGGCCGATACAGCGTTTCTTTAGTAACGAGCCCGTGAAGGAGCTTTCTATCCCGTCTCTCGCTGCTACCTACAACCTCGAGATGAACGCCGTAGACCGCGGTGACCAACTGCGGTCTTATTGGGGCCCTAACCGCCGTGTGCGTAGGGGGGGTTGGAGAGCCCTAGCTTGGGACTTTCTATTAGAAATTGCCCTCATCAACAGCTTCATTTTACAGGAACGAGGGCAGCCACAGTGGAAGCCGCTGAACAGCCAAGAGCTTTGGCGGCAGCAGCTTGTAGATGACCTCATCGCAACATACGGTCCGGCAAGTCAGTCACGGAAGCTGTTTCGGACTGGGGACATATTTACGCCCGTGGCACAGCATAGTGGGTCGGAAGAAGAATCCGTCAGCCTGTAAGGCTTGCAAGAACGTACGGTTAGGTGAGCAACGGCCACAGGTGCCGTTAGCAGAGGTCAGCGGCAACAGCCGGCCCGTACGGAAATCGCGATACCGGTGTGAGCAATGTGATGTAGCTCTTTGTAACTCGGGAAATTGCTGGGACTTCTATCACGGTATAAAATAGTATGGGGACCGATGTACCTTTCATATGCGCTATTTTGGTTGGTCCGACCCCCTGTCACTAGCGCAAGTGTTGCCTCTCCGCAGTCAAAGGGATAGTTTGCACAGTAGCATGACGTATTCTTACGGCTAAACATCGGCTGTCGCCTGGTGCCCCGTGACACCAGTCACAACACAACATAATACAACCCAGACACAGATAGCATCTCAGTCCACCCCGAATTATTCGCACCATTTACTTAGAATCGCTGGTCGCTGAACATGTCTTCTGAAGTCATCATAGCCTGGCTCAGCGAAGTATCATCGCCAAAACGCATCGCTCCGCCGACGGATCAGAGTCCCAGGTTGCATCACCTCAAGCGGCAACGACGCCAACGCGAACCCCTCGGCGTCCTCAGCAACACACTGTACAACATGTCACGACGACCACTGGACGGAAAGACAGATGGAACATTGAGGAGTGCAGGGGCGCGGTCAAGAAATCCCTCCTTCGCCAACTCGACGCATTACTCGGAGCCAAAGAACAACCACGAATCAATCGGCAAGCCTCACTGACCGCACGCGCGAGAATCGCGATGTCGTGGCTACTTCTGGCCTGGAAGACGTCTGGGTGAGAAGTGACGACGACAATGACGACGACGACG
Organism: Neonectria faginata; assembly: GCA_030864175.1. NCBI lineage: Eukaryota > Fungi > Ascomycota > Sordariomycetes > Hypocreales > Nectriaceae > Neonectria > Neonectria faginata. Next base: position 31,785 of record JAULBG010000021.1, on the reverse strand, counting down.
ATAGAGCAGCCGGTCCAGAATGCCAGACGACGCCCCGCCCTCGAAAAACCCACCGGAGCAATTATGGCTCGACCTTGTCCAGAGGCAGCGGGCAACAGCTTTCCAACCCACCGACATTGACTAGCTCTCAATCACATTCGCAGTCATCTCTCTCGAAGCGATCCTCGAGCCCCGTTAAGCGCGTGGCTGCGTTGCGAGACGTCGGAGGTGGCATCACATTCAGGATCTCGGCACGAACAAGGAGCACCTGGGCGAAGGCGGCAAGCGGCTCTTCCTCAAGCTGCGCGACATTGCAGATAAGATGGGCATTTTGCCTAACGCCATCATGGACGAAATCTCTGCGGCGGATCCTGAATTGTGTGTCCGACCATTCCACCTCAAAGAGGACACCCGGAGCAACAATATGCTATTGGCCGAGTTGAAAGACATCCAGGCCATTACAAGACGGTCATTGCGCTGTGATCGGGACCTAGAGGGCGAGGCTGAGTGGATCAATGCGGTGCACTCGAAGATTTTGCGGAGTGCCCTTGGCGAGAGACGAAGAGGGAGAGACGTAGAGCGTGTTGGGATGCGATATGTGTAAGTTCCTTCATCTCGACCCCAGAAGTATGACCCATGCTAACGTTTCTCCACAACCCGAATGCCAAAATGGACAGCCGCTATGTTCTACCCTTGACGTCTGGGGCTATAGCCTCGTCCAAGATGGTTGACTATGTCCTCTTTATTGGCGACAATGAAGACGAAGACGAAGACGACAGCCCCAAGCGAAATACTCTTCGACATTCGCTCGCGACATAGCCCGCATTATCGTCAACTCGACCGATTCTATCAACCAAACACCATACTTTTCTCTCCGCCACCGCCCCATTGCCGTCAGCATCGAGACCAAGACCATCAGCCGCACCGAGGAGGAGGCGCGTGTCCAGCTGGCCATCTGGGTCGCCGTGCAGATGCACTGCATCCAAGAGCTCGGGCGTCAATACGGGGCGCCGATTATATCCGTGTTCACAGACGTCGACGACGACGCCATCACGGCTGTGGACACAATACTCTTACAGATGACGTTTCCTCTTCTGTACGTTAACTCATCCCACTGGACTCTGCTCCTTGCACGCCCCTCTCTCCGGCCCAGCCGAGATGGGTCGTCCGGCAAGCAGCTCCAGGTGACAATCTACAACCGCATTAACCTGGGCGATTCATCGTCTCTACTCGGAACCTACCAACTTATCAGTAGTCTTCGGGTCTTACTAGAGTGGATAGATATAGAATTCCGTTTGTGGTGGAGGCAGATTCTTAATGTGCTCTATAAGAGGAGATAAGATATAAGTGTTACATTGGAATATACATATAATAGCGTTATGGATATTCGTCGCCCGTCAGTACTAGACTCGTCTGCAGGGCCTTCTCTTCCGGGGCCAGGAAGCCTTGACATGCCAGACGACGGCGAGGGCGCGCTGATTCATGCTTGGGGCAATGTGGCGAACGCACGATCCTTGGAAGTATGTCGTGTTGAAATGAGCATGTCATCTTGTATTAAAGAAGTTGACAGGCAGACATTCACATCCTCGCTACCAATGGACTGGAATAGCCATCGATCCGTTAAACAATGGATCTCAACAGGCACTGCGTCTGATACACAGGCGAAGCGACTTTTTCGGCATACTGGCACCTGATAGCTTTCCAGGTAAACGAATGGCGCCATGATATAAGATTTGCCTTCTATCGACACGAATTATCATGGCTCGTGTAAGTTGAATGTCCTGATCATCCGGTTCTAGAGAGCCTAGTCACCCCACTATCCTAGGTCCGTCAAGAATCTTCATTTGCCGACCATGCATCCTGACGAGGAATTGGGCCGGGAATGGAGACCATTCCGTTCTTTGGTACGGAGTAATGAGGCTAGACGGCAAGTGGGGCACAAACAAGCAGCGTGTCCGCGATTACGCCATTTGGTACAGCCAAGACGATGCCTGCATTTGTCTTCTCACTCTGTTTGTCATTCCTCACCATGTGAGGAACTACGTTTGTTTTCCAACTACAGCCCGAAATTTTCCCGCCAAGGCAAACTTTGTGGTGCCCACGATTCTTTGGCGAGAAGCCTGAAACGACCGGGAAACCAAAACCGTGCGGCACACGAGAACAACCAGATTCAATAAGCCGACCGACCGCATTCGTGGTGTGATAAGTTAGATCAGTGGATGAGCCCCTGTAGCGACTGGCCCTCAGTCTGCATGTCCCCAAAACGCAACTCCTTGACCGTTATCTATGTTCGTCCTCTGGGTCGCTGATTTTATAGCCACCTACCCGACCCTTCTCGACCGTCCTCTTTCCACCCGATCACAAGTTTGTCGAGCGGACGGACATCTTACTCTGGCTGCGAGACCAAACAGCGTAGCCAGGCTGCTCTGGTCGGGCTCGGCGGCATCAGGCAGGCGGCTGCTTGCTCTATGACCCAAGACGTTGCTAAAGGACAAAGGAAATCACACGTCGCGATCCATTACGGGCATGAAGTCCGACGGGTGTTATCAGATACCTCGGTTTTCTAGGTGCATGCGACCTCCATAGTCCGTTTCGAAGAGGCATACCGACGGAATCGTTACTCGACGGCTCGGATTTGGTGATAAACGGCATCCCGTTGTGCTTAAATATATGCCCTCGAAGGTCCTTAACTGGTCAAAGTGGAAGGGCATTCTGGGTTTGAGCATGCATAAAGTATTCGACGATGATTTGTTAGAACACGAGCTAGACGAAGATGACGGGTTTAAAAACGGACGATTATAGCAGCAACTTTTCACCAAATGTTGTGGGCAAGATTATGGACTACGCAAAATAGTATTTGGAGAAAAATTACTTAGAATCTGTATGGAACTTCGAGTTCTATGATCGTCTCTTAGAAGGTCTTTCGGTTTGGGAGCGCCCATATCTAGTCGATTTCATCTCATAGTATGCCGCTAAACCATCCTTAAATCGCCGGAGAACAATACCTAGTCTGATGTGCCTATTATGGTCAAAACTGCCTCCGATCGAAATACTGCACATTTTGGTTGGCACTCTAAGTCCAGTTTCAGCTTAAAAATCTATTTTAGTGGTATCTCGTGGCAAAGCTCGTCATAGTATATAAACCTAAGTGCTTTCTAAACCATATACATACAAGAAGAACACGACGTATATACGAGTAGCTTATGCCATAGCAGCTCTTCCCGACGATATTTGGCGCATTATCACCAAGTACTTACCATCTAAAGCCCTAAGAAACTTCAACTCTAGCCACCATCATGCTCAGGAGATCCTGGGCGAGTCTCGAGTTCAAAAGCTAAAGCTTTGGGATCCAATTTTCAGAGACTACAAATGGGTAGATATCGCAGAAACGTTTCTAGGGACCCCTGGGCTTTTATTTATCAACGACGGAGTGGATAAAACATATGTGTATCTTTTTTTCACTGCTAAAACGTGCGGTGGAAAATCAGGGTGATCAATAATAGAAAATAAGGCTCTTTATTATCCTCTTTTATATGCTCAAGACGGTGCAAAATAGCTGTTAGTCACATATAAACATTCAGAGCGCTTTGTCTGTTAGCTAAACCTGGCCGAAACCGAGTAGGAATGGAATAGAACCCGACGTGTTCCACGCGTTAAGCCCTAGAAACCGTGCACCTTTTCCCCACCAACACATCAATCTTCAATTATCTTCGGACTGTGATTTCTCGCGCAATAATGAAGCTATCGCGACAGTTTATATTTTTGGAATCCCCATGGCGAGATATACTGAAGCAGACCTTCAAAAGCGCGCTCCAGGAAGTCAGTGAAGGCATGGCCGTACGGACTGCTGCCGCGCGAGATGGCGTACCAGAGTCAACCCTCCGTGGCCGCATTTCTGGCTCTCAAAGTCACACCATAAGTCGTGAGCACTTCCGGAAGCTCTCAGCGGAGCAAAAGCACCTCGCCGCTTGGATCATAGCCCAAGACGACCTAGGCTTCGCTCCGAGCCACGCCCAAGTCATCGACTTCGCGGGCAGCATCGCCAGACTCAACGGCAACAAGGAACCTATTGGGATTCGCTAGATGGAGGGTTTCCTGCGCCATAATGAAGGTGTAATGACTTCACGAGGTCAGAGACCTAATTCAGCACGATTTAATGGTGCAACGATTGAGAATATTAAGGGTTTCTTTCCTCATCTCGCCGTACCGGTTGCTAAAGAGGCGAGAGATTATAACGAAAACCAGAGCGACATTGGAGAATAGCCATGGGAGGTCACAGGAGTCGAAGATGTTAGGCTCATCAACAAGTGTGGGCAAGTGAAGGTTGCCTGGCCAAGTGCATGGATCTTCCATATTTGTTCAAAGATGATGTGTGCGCCAACGAGAGAAGTTTGGCAGTTCGCCGAGATGTTGCATGCAAGCTCTAACTAGCATCTTCCTTCCCGTACTCCTCCACCTTTCTCGTACGGAGGTTAGAGCAGCTAAAATACCCGTGAGAGGCTGGACCTTTCATGACAATGTGGCTAGGTGTGACTCTTCTGCTGTTGCAGAAGGTTTAAAAAAGGCCACTGTGTTAGCATTGGGTCATGATGCTATGATATGTTAGAAATCTGTTCTTTATTGTAGCTGCAGCCCGGCCCTCGATGGGTTAACTGAGCCGAGGACCGGACATGGATCTCCATCGACAGTATGGATGACGGGCATTTGAAAGAGATAGCAATAAAACAGCTAGATAACATAACTAGATAAGAGTAGAACCCAATAAAGGGGAGTAGCCTGAAATTCAACAGCGAGCAAAAGGAACGTCTACCACCCTGATCATGCTGTGTGTATGTGTGTGTGTGTTATATTTATCATCCTACAGGTCAAGCCTACCGACCACCTTCTTAGGCGTAAAAGGGCGCGCTAGGCTAAATAGCTAGGTACTCAACAGCAATGTATCCAAATCCAAAGTCAGAAGGGTCCTTTTCCCCGCTCCGTAGGGTCCGTGGCGCGGAGTAAGACCGCAGAACTACGTATTTGCGTACTAGCCAACAGCGGCGTTCCGATTGTATTCGAAGCAGCCGAGGTTGCGAGGGTAGTTCAAGGCTCGAAAGGCCGGTCTTATGGGCAGCTTGCGGTCAGAGGCTGCAGAGGTAGTCGAAGGGCTGGGTGCAAGTGACGGCGGCTCCAGGCCAGCCGCCGGCTTGCTAAGCTGACCGGCGAGCCCAGGGCCTACTCTCCTAATTCCATTTGTGCGGCGTTGTTAGGGAAAAGCCGGCCTTGCCCTAAGGCCCTGATCAAGAAGGGTGTAACAGACTGAGCCCAGGTTTGGGTTTTCGGGTTAGATGCCTATCAGATGCGCCAGGCTTAATCTAGCACTGCTCCCAGCGGGTAATAAGAGCATCAACCGCATATACTGGCAAGTCTCCTTCTCGCCACGCTCCCCACGTTGCGGACTTGCTTCTTGAGGTCAATGATATGAAGATCATGCCTGAAATTCTGGCTCAAATTAATACCGCCGTGAGGGGTAACTGGCTGTGTTCCCCAACGGGGTTTTGGTACGAGACGCTGGCTAAGCTAATTTTATGCGCCAGCTTGTCCCTTCTTGCAACGAGGCCCAGACTGTTCCCCGTTCATGATCAGGGCCTAACGCAGCGCTAATAGAAACTATGAAGGAAGAATATCAGGGGAGTTGCCCTGATCAGGCTTGTCGGCTTCAAGCCTGCCCCAGGGTGGCCCTACGGATATACACTAGACGACTTGGGGGGCTAACACTGATGATCTCAACTAAGAGGAATTCAAACTTCCGTACTCAGTTCAGATATCCATGTGGTAAAGAGGAATTTAAGTACTAAGAAGAATATCATCATGATCACTAGTACTGGTGTCTCGACCAACACGGATAGTAAGTCATACTCTTTCCATCACCGGCAACATCTCTAACCGCGGTTTAATAGTCCCTGGCTGTCAAAGTACTTCCCGTTCTATGAAACGTAGTCACATCCTAAATGATTCATCACCATATTCTACACCGGAATCAGCTCGAAATCTACAAGCCGATATTGTTCAGAAGTTGCAGTCTGGCCAAAAGGCTGCGACTACCCCATTGGATGAATTTGCGAAGGATCTAGCTTGATCAAACCGTCTTCGGCACCATTCTACCCAGAATATTGATTGTCACCAAAGTAAGCTCCCTCATCTCTCTGAGAGAGCAGCATGGCTCCATGGCCGGGTGGACACATTAGTCTGCCTCGAGACTATTTAATAAGAAGAATGAATGAGTTACGGGTTGCACTTTAAAGGCCTTGATTATATTGATCGTGCACCGCAGTTGATCATATTTGTTGAAGATCTTCTCAAAGTCGGACCTAGGTTGACCCTCATCTCACTGCTTGCCCGTTGCGCCATAGGCCGTAGGGCCGGGTCGCCGCCGAATATTTCGAGTTCACTGAGAGACTTGCAGACTCGTTCCATTCTTGCCCTCTTTAAGTGCTCCATGGCTCCAACGAATTGATCGATCGCGCCCCTACTCAAGATGGCCGATACAAGGAGGAGTACTGGGCCCTTATCCGCCATTCGTGGCTTCTTGTGCGCTGGTTGACCTGCATCGACACTGTATGAACTCCTTTACCGACAAGACGCTGGGAGGCTCTCCTGTTCCACTCCACAGCGGAACCGTCAACATCACCAACCATCCTCACGTGAAAGACCTCTTTCCGCGCAAATTCCGAAAACCCCATTCGTCCGAGCACACATCGAACGGCTCATCAGCATTTGAAAATGTGGGTATTTGACCACCACCAGACAATTTATTGATATGGTCAGAGAGGATAAAAGGATTACAGTGCCATAGTATTAGCCCGGTTTTGCCACACATCCCTGGCCTCTGACCAAAGCACCCAAACATGATTCCTGCAGCCAGGAGCCGCTCTAGCGAAAATAATATGCTGTGGTGACGAACGAACTGATGACAGCTCTTACTCGACGGCACTTTCAGGTGCACCCAGTCCTCAAAATTCTTCGTGTCCGACGTCGCAATTTGCACAGCCAATCTTTCAGCCTTTAAGCAAACATTGACAGACCAGAAGCTCACGTCCTCGCAATGCATAACCGTCCCCGATCCACTCTTCCCGAGTTGAGCGTATGTTTGGTTCGCATGAATGAACGTTGATGCAAAGGGTAGATGCCATAGAGCACTGTATTGGTGATTTCATTGAAGTAGGAGACGTTTTTTCTTTTTTTCTTTCTTTCTTTCTTTCTTTCTTTCTTTCATTCTTTCCCTTTGGGTCCTTCATGAAACTAGGCAACCGCTCTATCGCTTCGCTCTCTGTTGAAACATCTCTGTCCCATCCCTTCGGGCCTCCAGAGCGTTGAGATATGTGTCGGGATTTTCCTCTGGTACATGTGACTTCTAATATCTGCGCCCAGACTCTCCTTTGTTATCCAAGGCAGCTTAGCCCTCTACAGAGCAGAGACGCAGGTCTCTGTGACAGCTCGTATATGGTCTCAGGCAAAAGCCGGAGGAAAGGTGTCTCACAGCGAAGAGGGTCTGCTATAGGGATTCGAGCTCCAGGTGCGATCGATGGATCTAACCAACACTACTCTTCCGTTTGTGGTAGAGGGTGGACAGGACAACTGTTCACTGGTTGGACGTCCGGCGCCGTGGGGCCACACAATATGGTAAGATGGTGATGGGCAGCTGATGGGAGCCAGAGTGGCCTTACAGAGCCAGGCTCTACAATAGTGCAGTAGCTCTTCATCCTTGCGCGAAGAAGCAACTAAGATATAACTAGTCAAGCTTCTTGTTAGCGGCTTTGTTTAGGCCTCGCGCAACGACGGGCTCACGTACCCCGACCCTTTCGGCGGGGTATCTAAAAGGAATCCTCTGTCTTTCACTAGGCCATCATTATACCTAGACTCAGCAAGCTTCAGTGCAATACAAACATTTACCTACCTAGCTTTCTGTGATCTAAGAAGTCATAACTGTAACACTTTTATTTCGCAATAGGCAGTTTTGCTATAAATTCAGCCAAAAAGGTGTTATTAGCTATTCAGACTCTCTAAGGTACATGGTGAAATCGTGGACACTCCAAGCTCTTAGTCTGCACTAGCACGCTTTATCGCAACAGTACAATACGTAATAGTGATATGGATGTGACTTCATATTGAGTGTCAGACAAGAGCTCATATGCCTCTCGCTGTGAGAGAAAAAGTGTATAAGTCCTGAACAGATCCAACAGATTTCATCGTCGTAAGCTGCTAATCCCCTATCAACCATGGCTGCCATGCCGTACGAAAGGTAAGGAATCCAGTCCTCGCCTTTTGCCAGAGAGAAACTGACATTTTGGATAGTATTCTCTCATCAGACTTTCAAGTTTCTTGTTGGTCCTGAGAAGAAGCAGTTCTTCATGCACAGCTCTGCTGTTGCATGCCAGCCCCAAGCCCTGGAGAAGCTCGTGAACGGAGATATGCGAGAAGCACACGAGCGCTGCGCAATCTGGTACGACGTTGACCTAGATACATTTATTCGATTCAGTCAGCATGTATATACGGGCGATCATCAGGCTGCGCAGCCTCACACTCGAGATGGGGTGGGAAGTGTTCCCCGCCGCCAAGTGCTCCTCCTCCCCAAGGTTAAAGAAGATCAGAAAAGTGAAAACGTTTTCTTCGTGGGGAGACATGGCAGTACCTACTAAAGATAAAGACCTCTGGAGTCAGTTCAAGCTTTACCCAGAGCCAGCTCCGGACCATGAGGCGGAGAATAACACTCCCGAGGATGACTTTTCAGAGGTATTCCTTTCACACGCCCGTCTCTACGTCGTTGCAGATTGCTATGGTATTTCTGCATTGAAAGTCCTTTGCCTTCGCAAATTGCACTAGGACCTAGAACGATTTACTGTGCACGAAGAAGCAATCGGCGACATCGCCCAGCTAGTACGTTTCTGCTATGAGCACACGGTTGAGCCTGATGATCTTAGAGAGTTGGTCAACATGTACACAGCTTGCAAAGTGGTTGACTTGTGGTGCAGCAGAGAATTCCAGTGTTTAACCATGGAGACTGCCGATTATGCCGGGGACTTATCTCAGAAATGCTGAAGCGCGTTGATTGAGTTATTGTTACCCGGGGATGGTGTAAGCGATTTACGAAACCCCTGTCTGATGAGGAGAGGGGTGACATTCGCTATAACCGCCTGGCTCTTGTTGATCCGTTTGGGCCCGTTGAATTGCTTGGCGGGTGGAGGATTGGCGCCGCAGATGGAGTCAACACGAGGCAGGTCATCGACCCCGACCCATCCTAACTGCGACATCGATACGAAGGTGGCCAACAACGAGGGGCTCTTGGATGTTTGTCTGGTTTCATAAGTCATACCCTCTGTATGTCGCCTTTGACATGGAAGAGAGTTCCTTGTCCATTCTCTTGGGTTTGGACGAAGATGGCATGGTGATTTCGCGGCATTCCCGCATATTCAACAAGGTAGACAGGATAGTGTGACATATTGAAACTGGGGTCTCTGAAAAGCTGGACCTATGTGTTCTTCTTGCGAGATAAAGGGGAGATGAAAAGAAAAGAAAAGGGAGATGGATTATCGTAAGGTCTAGCGGTGGCTGCAGCAATTATTGCGGATGGGAGAATGATCTCTAACTTGGAGGGAATGGCAAGAAACCGCCTGCATTTATATCCCACATGTATACCACCTTCACGGGTAGGTAGGCTAAAGACCGGTGTTAGTAAGAGTTATCTTTAGCAATGTTGGCTCTAAGAATATCTTTCCGTTTTACTTTGACTAACTGTAAATTAAAGGTTGGGACCAAGCGACTGTGTTGGTTGTTAACAGCTTCTGAACTGCCTATTTCGCGACCGTGATTGGTAGTTACCCTATTATATCGCTGTTTCAGGACAGACGTCGTAGAGGGTCTAGGGTTTGGGTGTGAGATTTGAAAAGATTCCCGGGTTCATTGAATATCTGTGATTGGGCTCCCTCGTATTGGTGTTGGTTGACGAGGAGTTTAGGGTGGTATGCGCCGGCCTGGCAGCCACCAAGATGGCCGGCGCTTAGAAGGATGGCTATACCTCGACTAGGAGAGAAGAAAAACTGGAAAACCTGGAAAAACTTGAGAGAAAAAATAAATAAATAAATCTCGGCATTTAATAGGGTTTAGGCTGCGTAATTAATGGTGATTTTATCCTCCTTTGATAAGACTTTGTTTTGTATGAGGGTGGAAGTATATTAGTGAGTGCCCCTGTAAATATGGTCTGGTTTTTGCTCTCCTCGAATTAGGTTCGTTTCTTGGCGACTCGGCGGGTAGATTACGTTAGGCGCTAAAAACCCGGCCCAGTAATTGCCAGCGTCTCTCTTTTCTTTCTTTCTTTCTTTCTTCTACTTTTCTTTCTCGTATAGTAGATGACCAACAATAACGTCACTATCACCCAGCATAAAATTCGTCATATCTGAGCCAACGTCATACGATGTCTTGTTCATAGACCAGTCTCAGAACTATCCCATTCTGCTGCTGACTCTAAATGACATAGACGGCTCTGAAGTCTTACCTAGCAACCCTGGCGGCGCTCGCATCGTGGGAATACAGCAGAGATTTGTCATGAAGTTCGGCGTGGATGTTCAACCCATCGAGGCCCATAACATGCTATACGTCGCAAAATCTACGACGGTGCCAGTCCCCAAGGTCTACGCCATTTACCAACGTCGAGAGAAGCAGAGCATCGTCACATATATTGTCATGCAATATGTGCAAGGCACGACGCTCTTGAACTTGTGGGGTAGCCTCGACCAAGCTCGCAAAACCTCCATCGCCGAGACTCTTCGGGCATACTTCGATCAGCTTCGGCAACTGAATCACCCAGGGTTCTTCGGTAACATTGACGGCGGGCCACCGCTCGACGATATATTTTCGGCGACACAGGGTGCCACCGAGATCAAGGGATCCTTTGCAACCGAGAATGAACTGATAGACTGGATTATTCGAATATACTCCCTCGAAACCGGCGAGCGTACGGCCTACAAGACTCAGTACTACCAACATATCCTGCCAACTGTCCTTCGTGGCGGTGATACTCCCATCTTCACCTTTCAGAGGAAGAACATTATCGTGCGGGACGATGGAGTTCCAGTCATTATCGACTGGGAGTTTGCGTCCTGGTATCCTATATACTGGGAATACTCCGGCTATGTTTGCCAACGGCAGTTGGAACGACGACTGGCACGAATATCTACGCATAGTCTTGGATGAATATCCAAATCAGTCTCTTTGGTTGTCAAATATGAGGCTTGAAATGTGGTCTTAAGATACTCAGAGGCGCACGAGTAAGTAATACCATCTTCCTCATTATCCATAATGCTCGTTAAACATATGGGTCGGCTAACATCAAGCGAGCATGAAAGGAAATCTGTTCGCAGGGCCCGGAGGGTTTATCAGCAAGTCAGGCGTTCATAATTCAGCCATTGCCTTAGGACACGAGCTTTCACGAGCATTATGAGAGATAAGATATTAGTAGATGTTCAGTACTTGTTGTGTGTGAACTCGGTCCACTGTGCGATTCTATACGCGTTAATACCTGATTTTCATCTCGTCAGTGGTGCTACAAGACCGAAGGGCTCATAGGCCGTCATAGTATGCGCTACGTCGGCGATGATATGCAGCCATAACGGGCAGATGGTCTGCAGGGCATTCAAGTGATCACGCGCGTTATTTTTCATGCGGGTGTTAAATGATCTATCATTCTTGCGTGATTTGACTATGCTGCCACTACCGATGTCTGGTTCTTCAAACTCAAGCAATCAAGGCGTACGCGCCGAAAGAAGGGATCCGGCAACTTGGCTGCCCACCTGGTTGGTTGGCACGAGGAAGCTGGCGCACGGCAGCTCCGCCTCGACCCCATCAGCAATCATATCAAACATTGGCCCTGCACCCTTGTAAGTCAGCCTAGCCAGGCTAAACTTCTCTCACCAATAGGAGCCAATCCGCCACGCACGAATGAGCCAACGGCATCAGGTAACCGCTGAGCTGCTCTGGAAGCTTAGTCTAGCTTGAATTGAATCCAGGCAGGGCCTTGCGTGAAACTAACAACCCGGAGAATTCGCCCTATTAGTAGCTAATAGGCTTACAGAAGAGCCGGTTGAGTACCGGGCAATCAAGGGCACGGATTCTTGATATGGTAGGAGGAGAATGCAGGAACAGAGCTATAGCCAGGGCAGATAAGCAGACCTAACTGGCTGCTGTCTGGCCGTTGACTTGTACCGCCGCTGGAACCTGCATCCACACCTTCAAGGCGGAAGAGGCCATAACCTATCGCAGTAGGCGCTACGACCCACGCCTGGCATATGATCATATGCCCATATACGGCAAGGCATGCCTCGTCGTGAACCATAAGTACGCCCCGGTCCCGATGCAGGGGTTCGAATATGTCTTGTTGCGGAAGTAAATTGCTCCATGACCCATAATACCTGATTCTTTAGACAACTAACGCGTACGTGCCGAGAGTGCATGCACCCCCAGCATGTTGGCTGCCTGATTAGCTCGGGGGGGGTTGGGGGTTGGTTGCAGGGCAACTCCACAGTGAACCATCGGCGGTCATACCCAGCCTTGGTTCTACACCCTTGCGAATAGGCTAAGCCACGTTGATGATACTCCCACACTGATTGACAAGGCCCGTCCAGCTCGTGAATGAGCCAACAATACCGAATAACCGCCGAGCTGCTTCGGAGAGTTTAGTCTACCCAGATCGAAGGTCCCAGCTAAGGCCGGTATAAAACCAACAATGCGAGAAGAGAGCACATTGTGATTGGGAAACAGTAACCATAGAGGAACCAACAGTGTTTCAGGCGATTAGACTACCAAAATGGTGGCTGATCTGGATGCAGAGGGCATGGCGGGACCCTTTGCATTTGGGCCTTCCGGCCAGTATGAGGCCGGATTCGGGCCTGGCGTCTGAATAACATACATACACATAACCGCCCGGCGAGGTGGTCTAGTGTGTCTGCTGCCTAGCGATCCGCGAGGGGTCCATCGCGTAACTAATCTGCTTCGGGCCGTTCTTGGTAGCTCATGATGTTGGCTTTGCACCCATGTAGGCACATGTTCATGTTTGCTATGCCAAGTGCAGATCTAGCCAGTCAGACTGCTCCCTTTTAACTAATCCCATCAAGCTAACGGGCCAACCGTATTGAACAACCGCTCGGTTGCGGGTGGTCGGCAGAATTGAGCCTAGGCCGTAAGAGGTGAACAAGGTGAGCGCGGATGGACCGACTGCCCCATCAAGGCATCATTAGCCAGTTAGCTGACACGCGCGCAGGAGTTGGCACAGTTCTGCGGTGTTGAGAGGATACTTTCTTAATATAGAACCAAGTTCGGATATGTTGTACGGCGCTTCAGCGTTAAGCGCCCTCTGTCGGCATATGCTCCGCTGTCATCCATATGGCTCATGAGATGTGCTGGTACTGGATCAGCCCGGGGCTCAGGCCTGAAGTTCTGGCAGTTCCGAGAAGGAGTGAGCTTTACGGATGCATTCACCTGGGGTATATGGGTTGGATCTGCCACATATATACGACCATGTTCGTGTCAGATACGGGCATAGCTGCATTCGGTTTTCTTTCTATGTATTCTTCTGACTTTCCTCATACTTCATCTCTGACCTTCTACGCCTTATCTGCCTGACCCTTATTGGACATTCTTATTTTACCAAGGCTTTCACACCTAATCCTGGCCTCCCCTGCGGCCCCAAGAGAGCATTACGGCTGCCCGCTGTATAGTTGCAGTATCTACCGTCGGCTGTCGCTTAGCCGCTACGATGCGTAAGTGTCTCGATCTCTTTCCTACGAAAAGGGGCGTCTACTATAATAATGACCATAGAGTTTAGAGTACTCGAACTAGTGGTAATCTCTCTTCTACCAGTGGCAAGCTTGGTTTTCTATGGTAGGTCCACCGATGACCTAAACGTAGGCTCATTCATGCTTAGGCTCGGCTAATGGATGACAGCCTTATGCTTGAGAGGTTGTGTAACCAATAGCCCTAGACTCCTAATATATTTCTCATCGCTGTAAATACCTTTAGTATGGGAGAGCTTTGAGTTGGCTATTTCGGTAAGGCTCATCTGATTGGGAAGGCAAGCTCTGCTCCAGTGACGGAGTGCCAGCCCTGAATATGCGTTCAAATGCTAAGAATGCCTAGGTTTATGCGTGCATCGAAACGGCAGCCAAAACTGCGTCGCCACCCCTTATGCGGCATCTCCTCGCTCCGTCAGTTCCGCCCTCTCTATTGGCCTCGAGCAGGAGAGCGTGCTCCACTGCCAGCAACCACAGCTCTATCAACTGTCCTCCGGCTGCAGAGGAGTATATTCTTCTGCCTGGAGGCCTTCGCCGGTGTGGCTTTCATCCTCAGCCTCCTATTATTTCTCACCAGGGTCTACATCCAGGCGAGTAAACGGGGTGGGCAGAAGTGGCGTCTCATTGAGCAGCAATGGCCAGAGAAGCTCTTAATAGCTTCAATTGCCACTTCCCTCATGAGTGCGGCATCCATTACACAAGTAGCGAATGCACTCGAGTTTATCACATACAAGTCGAGCATTACTTCGGTCGGTATTAGGGCCGGGCAAACACTGCAAGTCCTTCAATGGCTTGCATTTGCATCGTCGGCCATGCTATACGGTGTCGTAGCTCACTGGAGCCAAAGGCTACGCGGCAGCAATGCTATCAGCCCCGGGAGACTGGCAGTATATCTGGCCAAGCACCGCCGCCGCCGCCGCCGCCGCCGCCTGGCCCGCCTCCTCCGCCCGGTCTGCCTCCTCCCCGACCCCCGCTGGGTTCCCACCTCCGCCTCCGCCCCACGATAATGATCTATATCTACACTCTTTACTACCTATGGCCCACTCTTGGCTTGCTTGGTAGAGTCTAGGGACTCAAATCAAGGGCACCCTCTTTACCCTAGTAATTAGCCCCTAGGGGCAATGGCCCAGCCTGATAGATAAATAAATTAGACTTTTAGCCCCAACCGATGGGATAAGACCTAGTTTAGGCCTCACAACCTCTGTTTACTTAATTACCTACCCTGCCTGCCCGTCAACCCCACTTACCCTGCATCTCTAACTTGCCTGGCATGATACAGTCTTCTGGATAGCCTCATAGAGGTTAGTAACTTTAAGAGCGAAAGGCGCTTCAGCTTAGTGGTCAGAGCGATCCCTCTGACTAAGGGACAGACCCGGGTTCGAGTCTCGGAAGCGTCTTATTAAATTACGAGTAATTCGTATACCTCTACTCATATTAGTGCTATGTTATTCCTTACTATTATATCATCTCGCTAAATATCATGCAGAGCTGTGATGTCTCCCTACCTGCCCATATTACCCTTTTCTCCATCCATCTCCATATTTGCTCCTCTCTCCCTGTGTCCACTCTACCCTATCGGAGAACCCTAGCCTGCTGAATAGGTCCAGAGACTGGCTAGGTAGCTGTGTCCACACCCAGGAGACTATAGATATCATCACGCCCTCATACTGACACCTCCCATCTGCAACTCGCCTCCATCCACCCTCCGCCCGTTGTCTTCCCAGCTGTCGCATGATTCCTGGGGTATAAAGCAGCTAGGGCAGCAGGAAAAATCATCCATAACTCCCCTTCGCCGCAGGAACGTCTCCATCCTCGTCGCGAGCTGGTATGCCTCCGTCATCACCCCCTTTGACCCTGCCCTATGGCATCGCAACGCCGAGTCCGCTCTGTCATCCTCCGAGGCATGCAATAACGAGCAGAAGACACATCCGATGAGACTCTGGTCCATAAGCTTCCGTCGGTACTCCCGGAAGCCCTCGTGCTCACCCACCGCAAGACTTGTGGCCCGATGTCGAGCAGCCTGTACTTTCAACTCCCGCTCGCGCAGATCAGCCTCCTCTTCATCTTCCAATACGCCTAGGCCACCCTCGAGATCGTCCTCGACACCTCGGCACTGGCAGACATCGCACAGCTCCTCCCCATCTTCACAGGTGACCCGGTCCCTCCGCCCGTCCATTACGGAGTCCAGCACGACACGTCGACACATATCCCCGCTGATGTAATTCTCTAGGGCTGCCTCGCCGGCCACCAAGGGACGCTGCCTTCTTGAAGAACCATGGGCGTCAAGCCGGATGACGACCGCCTCACTCCGCTGCCCATCACGACCCGCACGCCCGCTCTGCTGCGCGTAATCCGCCATCGTACGTGGCATCTCGATGTGTACCACCCCTCGGATGTCGGGCACGTCGATGCCGAGGCCGAGCGCGTTCGTCGCCACGATAACCCTCCCTTCGCCATATTGTCCTCGCCTTGTGCCACTCATCCATAGCCGCAGCCTCTCTGCCTTGCCATCTCGCGTGTCAACGTCTCGGTGGTAGGCATCACACCAACTTCTTCGCCAGGTCCTCTGTCGCATCGACCCGTTGGCAGTACACAATGATCTTGGCTGGCCATGGGTGCTCCTCTAGCTTTCGGTCAATCAGCTCCTTTGCCTGGTTGACGATGGCGGCAGTGGCCTCCTGGCCGTGGTTGCGGGGACTGATATGACGCTGTAGACTACATTGCCGCGTGTCGTTCTTGCCCGAATCATGACGACGTCATCGGCCGGGCGTTGACAATGCTGAAGAAGTCATACTCCAGCGTTGGCGGGAGCGTTGCCGTGAGGTAGACCATCTGCAACCCTATCAGTGCGAGGGCGCCTAGTTCTCGTAGCTTGGGCCGGAATGAAGGGGTCCCCTCAAGATCGTGTGGCACTCGTCAACGACGACCCGGTCAACCTTGGCCATGGCAGGCCGCGACTCGATAAAGTCTAAGAACCGCTTCGTCATGGCCGATTCCGGCGTCACGAAGACGATCGACACGTCGCCTGGTGCCCGGTCACTCCTCCATTCTGCACAGGAGATGTTCAGTTTCCGGCATCAGCCCATGAGATCTCCTGGAGAGATACAAGCGGGACGATGACCACTGTTAGTCCACCGGGGCAACTGGCCGCCGGGAGCATGAAGCAGAGGCTCTTCCCAGCGCCAGTTCCCATAACCACCACAACCGGGCTCCTGTTCATCATGATGGCGTCGACTGCCTCTCGCTGCTTGCCCGGATTGGGTGTCTTCCCCATAGAGGCGGCGTAGCTCCCTGTCGATGTCGATTCGCCGCAGAGTCTTCCACCGCCTCAGCTGAAGGTCCCGCATGGCCTCATGGTGCAGTGATGGATTCCTTCGCTTGCGACCCGGTCGTATAACCTCCCCGAACCCGCTGGTGGCTGACGGAAAGCCGAGTAGGCGGTGCCACTCCTCATTGATGAACCGGAAGTTGACGCGCCGTTCGTTTGTCTCGAAGCAACCTTCTGTGATAAGCCTTCCATATACCAAGCCCGCAGTCAAGGATCCGTGGCAAGCCTGGATATCCCAGAGGCTGTCTTCTTCTGTGTCACTTTCGCTGTCGCTACCGTAACCCTCGTCTGCATCCTCGATGAGAGATGCATGAGCGGTTGATCCGTTGCGGAAATAGCGGCGCGTCATGGCGATCGAGAGGTGCCTCCAACTGCTAATGGTGAACCCTTTCTGACAACCGGCAAGGCTCATTCTCTTCATTATGCGAGTCATCCGTGCAGAGGTCAATGTGGTCCAGGGCCGCCCAGCCTACGTGCGCTGGCCTTGGCTTCTCCCTGCACCACCCTCGCGATCGTCATCGCTCGTTCTAGACCCAGATCCGTAACCATCCGGGCCACCGTCAAAGCTCGAGTCGTCGAGGGCCTGCTCCGGGCCCAGAGATTGGCAGGCAGCTCGGTTACTTCCCAAACATTCGCCTGCATATCTTCCCAGTATGGTAATGCAAGCCAGAGGTAGTAGACGACTAGGATGCTGATTTGGCGCGGGAGGAAACGGTGCATGACTTTCAGTCGTTCAGTCTTCGAGAATCCTTTGTGGTAGCCGGCCACAAGCATGATAAGTCTGCGATCGAAGAAGATATTCCGTATCCCGCCGTTGGCAGTATTCCGATGCCGTAATGTGAGCAGCTCAAGGACCGTGCCGCCTGCCCACCACTGAGATGGACGAGGAAAGAAGAACCTCTAGGAACTCGTCCAAGAACTCCCCGTACTGCCATGCCTTCTTCTCACGGAGCTTGAACTCTGGTTCCGCATGCTCATCAAGCCAAGCCCTTCGCAGTGTTTCGTTGGACCACACCTTGCGGAAGGCCCAGCCGTTGCTGTCCGGGAGGAGCTGGAAGAGCGTGCTCACAAACGAGTGGCCGATGGTTGCATCGGCAGCGTTGTCGATGAGCTCGCCCCATGGGATATCGGGCAGTCAAAGCTCGACGGGTGACTGGCCATCGTACTCTCCGCAGAAGAGCAGGTGCTCGTAAAGCAGCATTTCGGCTCGCCGAAGAGCAGTGTGTAGCATGGACTGTACGCCGAGGATATTGATACGAATACCCTTGTAGATGGCGTTTTCATTCCAACTGACTGACCCCGGCATTGCCCTGTTGCTGTCGGCCGCCATTCCATAGTTGTGCAGCCGGATGATGAACTGCGTCGGCGTGATATCCCAACCCTCGGCGCCACCGACTAGAAAGCGGCGTGTCGTCTCCGACATAATCTCAAAGTGACCTAGGCTGTTCTCTTCTGCCTCCTCCCTCGTCTGGCCCTGCTCTACCCTGTGCTGGATGTACCCGGCTCTCGTCTCGACAGTGTACTTGACAAGAAATACCGGGAGATGGCCATGACGGCGGAGAGTTTTGGTGTGAAATTGGCGTAGCTCTCCTAGGTATTGTCGTTCCGGATGCTCAACACCATCAGGAAGCTGACGAGGACACTATCGTACTCGGTGGACTTGGTGAAGTGATCGAGGACGGAGACGTAAAGGCAAGTGCAGCCTCCTCCAGCCTAGTATGCAACTCCTTGATCCGCGATAGTGTCGACACGTCTCCGGACCCATTTGGCGTATCTGCGAGCTCTGCTGCGTGGTCCATCATGGTGTTGAAGGCCGCGGTCTGCCTCACTGTAAGTTTGAAAGGTGGCCGATCGGCTGCCTCTCTATAGGACATGGCCCGGACGACGTTTGGCCTAGTAGCAGCTGCCGCCTTCCGGATAAGACGTCTGACGGCCGCGTGAATGTGCTGGAGCTCGGTGTCGTCCTCGGCCTCGGGCTCGTCGGGCTTCAGGGTATGCTTCAGCGAAAGAAGATCCCTCAGGAACGGCTTCTTATCGCCAAAGTCTTTCAGATGGACTGCTGCTCCCAGTCGACGTAGCCACGAATTTGGCGCGGCTAAGTCGCCCTGTTCTTCGATAGCCTCTACCTCTTTCTTCCGAACCTCTTTCGCCTTCGCTTGAAAGAACTGGGTGGCTTGCTGAATATCAGTTTCTGCCTTGCTCCGCTCAGCTTCTAGCGTTGCCAAGCTTTGTCCTCTGGCGACCTCAAATAGTTCGCTTCGTGGTCCCTTGGCAAATAGCTGCTGATAGAGCACACCGCTCCTCCAGTAGGCAGACCCTTCAACTTCCTCGGCGGCACCGGCAGGTCGTGGACCAGGCTTCGCACTCAGGTCGACCCCGTGTATTTTCAAAAGGTGTTCTCGGATTCTTCTCTTATCCGCACCTATAGCCCGACAGTCTGCTGTAAATGTACATCGAAACCCTACGCTCTTCGGCTTGCCGAGTGCCTCGATCGGCGGGATATCATCTGGGATAGATGGCAGAGCAAGGATCTCATCTTCGACATCGGCGAGGTCCAGTGTATTGACCCACTGCTCGACCTTGTCAATCTGCCTCTTGATAAGCTTGTGTGGCTTATTGCGTAGATGAGCACGAATCCTGCCTCGTATCACCGCGGCTTTGCATGATCGACAACAGAGAAGTCGTAGATCTTGCAAGTAAACAAAGTACTCCATGATAATAATAATATTAATAATAAAATGACTTGTTCAAATGGTCATGTCTACAAAGAAGTTAGAGAAAACCCGTAGTCCTCTGGCTTAACTTTAGGCCCTTTTTACCCTTCTCTTGGATGAAGTTGCTTTTGCTCTGTTGATAAGGCTCCTCCAAGTGCGACCGCCGTGGCGTTTTTGCAGCAGTTGCTGGAGTCTCTTATTGGACAGCCGATGTAGGCCTCCCCGGTCAGCCAAAGAATAGGATAAACTAGAGACTATGATAAATCAGCAGAAATAATAGTAAGGACTAGATTTTTAGTATATAAAAGCTACTTTATGGGCTTCTCAGGCCTGCTTTTTATATACTTTTAAGTTTCTGGCCCCATAGGCCACTAGAAATGGGTGAACTAAAGTTCGTCGGTTACCCCCATTGCAGTTTGTCAGCTGCTCTATGTCATGCTAGCGCCCTTTTATTTCCCACTCAAATGAGTTCGTTGTTTGCTAAATGACGCAAGGGATAACTAACTAGAGTTAATTTATAGATTGCAGATAGAATAATAAGAAGTAACTTTGAGTTTTAGGCCTCAATGAAGAGTAGCACTACTATAAGTGCTATTCGTTTAGCATAAGCTGTGACCCAAGGATAGGATACATTTATAAAAGGATCCCTTAGACTACTACCGTAGCAGTGGATGGTATTCTCTGCTAACTTAGCACCCTTGGCAGTCTTCGATCTTTCCCGCAAACCGGGACCATATCGCGTAGCGTCACGGTCATTGCTGCCCGCGCTGATGCCGATTTAGACTGTCTCATCAATACTCCTTCGCTCGGCTTCAGTAGTAGCGATAGCACAAAGGCGGCCATCGTCTCGTTCAAGCCTCCGCGCAGCAGCCTGGTTTGAGACCTTGCTGCGAGTGAAAGTTTGGGCATTGATATGCCTTGATCAGAGGTTGTCTAGCGACAGAGCAGTCGCTTGCCCACTGCAAGGCCGCTCTTTTTAGTAACATTCTATCCTTAGGCCATCTCAGTTGAGCACATGTTTCTTGAACCATGGCCAGTAGACTGTTCCTGTCCATGTCTTCATGTACTCGAGAAAGGCAGCTATCTTGTGGATGCCCAGGCCAGAATTGGTGCGACCGATTGGCTGATGGAGCCAGAGGATCTACAAGACAAGCAAGTTAGAGGTTACTCTAGGACAGTTTCTTGGGGCTAGCTACACGTACAGTTCTCAGCGAGGGCGTGCCATCTGGGTTGGCCAACTCTGGGGACGTTGCGGCGTAGTACCACTCATGTCCCTGGATGATGATGCCATGTAAAGCCCCCAGTTCACCGAGCGCATTGTCCACGTACTGCGCTTCCAGGCGGGCGTCTTTATCTTCTCCGAGTCTTGCGGGAGCAGCCTTATGTAGCAACGAGCGCAGCATCTTCCAATGCGCAGCCTGCACGGCGATCTGCAAGACGGCGCCGTCGAAGTCGTTACCAGATCTCTTAGTCTCGAGGCTGACGGCGATGGGATATGAGTGTAAAGCGCTGTAGGATGTGTGGTTGATGCTCTTCTGGGGGAGTTCTTGGCGCAGGGCTTCGGCTTTGGCGGCGGATTGAGTGTCTGGGTCGTGTCGAGGGTCGATGTACAGACAGAAGTCGATGCGTTTGTCGGGAGCGGGTGTGGGGAGGTATTCTTTGATGATGGGAGCAGTGGTGCTGAGCAAGGCATTAGTGTAAGCTAAACAAGATGTAGCTATGTGTACTTGATTTACCAAAGGCTAAAGTCGACGAGACGATCCTCTCAGTCGAAACACCTTCTTGAGCAGCGGGTTATGGACCTCGACGTTCCAGACAGGCTCATCGTGATCCATCTCGAAACAGCGCCGGGCGTCAGAACCAATATCATCAACACTCTCAGGTGTAAGCCGACTTCCCTCGCCAGGAGAGTCGGCAAAGACGAATGGTCAAGGTCGAATTCACGCAGCAGGGCGTCTATGTCGGGCGTGTTGCTCGCGTTCGAGAGCACGCCCTGCAGCGCCTCGAGGTTTTGGATCCGGAGGAGCGCGTCCTTGATGGCTTGGGGAAGATAGGGCGCGCGAGGACCTGTTAGTTGGCGCTTGACGATTCCTTCATTGCCGAGGTCGAGCGAGGAGAATTTGCGACGTGATGATGATGCGTTGGAGGTGGTGGACTTTGTGGATGACTTGGTGGGTGAGGGTGACCGGGAAGGCAATAGCTGAGCGGCTTGTTCTCGTTCCAGAGCGGCGATGCGGTTGAGGAGGGTAGCGCGAGGTGTCTGGTCCTCGTCCAGCGTGATTTCTACCCTCCTCTTCTTATTCGGTGTCGATGGCGCGCTCATTTTGTTGCCTTCATCTTCGTCTTCAGGCTCTGGGCTGAGGGGATGTGCTCGTTTACGCGTCGGCTTGTTTCGGCTCGATAAGGAATCGTCAGGGTATGGCAGCTGGTCGATCGAGTTGAGCCATTCGTGAATAAAGGCAGATGTTCCCATGTCGATGAAATGACATTCAGGTAGTTGTGCTCAGCGAGAGTCGATAGTTGCGACTAGACATGGTATTTCACCAAGTTAAGAGAAGAGTCAGCATCGCAAGGCTGGCAGAATGCAACGTCACTAAAATAATGGTTGGCCTAGCAACTGGTCCACCCCGCACGGCCCCACCCGGCTTCGGCGTCCGATCCGATACCCCGCTCCCACTGGCATCACAGCCCTGATTGTATCCAACGTCATTTAAAGACGATCACACGAAACCTTTGTTTTTGGACAGCGACTGCGCATGATCCTATATGTTCTGAAGTAGCTGATCATGCAGCGGAGGATGGATATATTTCGTCATTAACGGGTACTGTTCCAGCATCTCAGAGAGAATAGAGGGAATTCGACTGCGCGCCGATTTATGGTCTGCTTGCAATTTGAAAATAGCTGTCATATCCTCCTGCGGGGGTCTATTTGTGATGCCTGTCTAAACAACCGTCTGGAATAGTCTTCCCCGAACTCGTATTGTACCGCTCTATCGCCGACCACGACATCCCCCGAGTCGGACGTCGACTTTTCTAGGGACTCCGCTAGTGTGTCTAACAACTAAGTTACTTGACTTGGTTGGTTGGGTTGGTTGATGATTCTGACCCTTGGGTCTGGGTGCATTCACTCCATTCAATCAATCAATAAAGCATTTAGCTAATTTTCACTACAGTATACTGGTTGCAACCGTTGCTCGCGCTCCGTATATCACAATTCTGTCGTCCAGCATCGACGTCACGCATACAGTAGCCAAAGTAGGCCTACCCTATTCTCTCCTCTCCCTCCCTCCCTCCCTCCTCTCCTCTCCTCTCTTCTCTTCTCTCCCTCTCTCCCCCTCTCCTTAAGCTAGATAGAAAAGCCAGCGAGAAAAGCAAAAGTAAAGGCTCCTCATCAGTCTGTCTATCTATCAGTTTTCATTCCTTTCTTCCCTTTTTGATTTTCTTTTCGTTTAATTAAGTCTTTATTTAGCTTTTTCTTTACTCTCCTCTTGACTTCTTAGCTCTTTCTCCCCCCCTCCTCTTCCCTACCCCATTCTCTTCTCTCCTCCCTCTCTCCTCTTCTCTCCCTCTCTCCGCTCCTACTCAAGTATTAAAGACCGAAACGGGCCCCGTTTCCGCTGTTGAACCAATCATGTCTACTCAAGAATTAAAGACAGAAACGGGCCCCATTTTCAGTTTTAGTCCAATCAACAATCCTAAATTCCTACAGGGGGTTCAATAATCCAAAATGGGGCCCGTTCTTGATTTCGACTTTTACATTGAACGCAAAACGAGCCCCATTTTGCGTCGCATTAGTCCGTGCCACCTATGTAGACTTCGACCTACTGGCTATGTCTTCTTCTCACCGAAATCATATTATTATTCCTTACTAGACACCTTGCCAAAAGCCGAATTTAACTATTATATCATATCTACATATACTTTCTAAATGATCTAACTAACCCCAGAACAATATTCCTGGCTGGAAGAACTATATCTCCACTTCAATCTACTAGAACCCGCGATCATCTGTACGCGTTGTGGCTATGCCCTCGCTGTGGATGGCGACCGCGTTGGGCGCCATTTGGGAAAAGAGCACTAAGTTCCTAAGCATAAGCGTCAGAAATTAAATTCCCTAATTAATTCCCTTCAACTTCTTAATCCTAAAAAGCCTTCCCCAGCGGCTAGATAACTCAGCTCCTCACCCTCATCTACAAAAACAATAGGGCGCGGCTTGTAGGCATTGTGGATTGCGATCAACAAGCGAGACCGTTTTCAAACAGCATATTAGGAACTACCACAGGCGTGAAATTACAGCTATAAAGCTCACAGGGAAACACTAGTTATGTGATCATATCACTGATAACCTAGAGTTCTAAAGCTAGAGGTTCAAAGACATCAAGCAGTCTTAGATCGTATCTTCCAAGTTAGCTCCAGAAAAGACGCAATGCAGCAGACCACTTCAGCCAGCTCTAGCGTCAATTCAATCGTTTGCAGACAAATTGCTCCTAGAAGAGCGTAAGCGTCTTAGGTTACAGCTCGATATATAGGCAATAACTAGTGATGCTTTAACTACGCCGGCATTATTAACAAATTGGATATGCCGAACCGGCTGGGATTAAACGTTCGAATATGCACATTATGATGTCCTTGCGTCTCTATTATATCTGCCCTTATCACCAGAATAGACCTTTTACTTAGGGATTCATAAGGGCAAGAGTTAAGCAGCCTAGCGGTCGACAAGCGTAAGCTCTGCTTGATCATCGGCCCTCAACGGGATGTTTTGATCGTTGCGTAGAGACGGTAAGGTATACTGATGTTAGTGTATGGCGATGGCTTAGAGGTTGTTACCTGGATCGACCTAACCGCGAGGCCGCGGTCATCAAGCGGCACCACCGGCCACTTGATGACCGTTTCGCGCGCGGCCATTGGCGCGCGACCGCGCCGCACGGGCCGCGCGCATCCACCGCCGGGTCGGCGGCCACTTGATGACCGCCTGCCACTTGATGACCGGTCGGCGGCCAATGGGGCGGCGGCACGCCGGGAAAACGGGGGCAGGAAGGGCCGACAAAAAGCCGCACAGCCAGGACCCAGGCGCCTGGCCGGTTCTGCCGGTTGTGACCGCCTTGGCCCTCCGCCTTCGTCCTCCCCTAGCTAGGCTGTACTGTAATTTGCAAGAGAGAAGGAAGGAGAGAGAGCAAGTAAGCCAGCCGGCCAGCCAGCCAGCCAGCCAGCCAGCCAGCCAGCCAGCCAGCCAGCCAGCCAGCCAGCCAGCCAGCCAGCCAGCCAGCCAGCTACGCCATATGGACCAAGAACAGGAGGCTGCCCGACAGCAGTCAGCTATCGCAGCAAGCCAGTCCTGGCTACAATACCATCTAGCCTACTGCGCCCTCATCTGCCAGGTGCACGGCTATGCTATCGCCGACGTACGGAGCTACCTGCAGAGAGAGCATACCGACCTAGATAGGCCTACCAGCCAGGCTCTCATACGGCACTATGAGGGGCAGAACCTATGCAGGCCAGACTGGCAGCAGCAAGAGAGGAGCAGGGGGAGAAGGTGCCAGATCGAGCGATTGCTGCCGTTGCCGGGCTGCCGATCCACTATGGCTTCTGCTGCCGACGATGCCCTAATTTCCTCACGATCAACTGGAAGCAATGTAAAACGCACTGCAGCCAGGTCCACCAAGCGAAGGATCGGCGAGCCCGATCGGGGCTCTGGCGCCCAGTCTAGGCCTAGACCTTCTTTACGCAGCCATCCAGGCGATTCTTCTTCCCTGTTGATACAGCTGCTGCCGCCGCTACTACCGCCGCCATTACCCCATCTCTAGCCCCACCTCCGGCCCCAGCCCCGGCCCCGGGGACCGGGACTAAGACTAAGACCAAGACTAAGACTGAGGCCGAGAAGCAGCAAGAGGCCCAGCTGGCCGCCAGCATCCAGCAGCAATGGGACGAGGCGAGACCAGCAGCAGGGCATGCAGCTCCGGATGCTAGAGGATAGCGTGAGCAAGCACGAGGTAACCAACTGGCTACGGCGGGCGGGCTGGATCGATCACTTCGGTGGCAAGGACCTGGGCCTAATCTACCTGGCCAGCCGGATGCCCGGGCCCGGGATGATGCTGCTCTCGAGCTCATGGTCGAGGCCCTAGACCGGCTCTTCTTTGGCCGCTGCATCATCGGCCTGCAAGAGATGCCCCTGATCAGCCGGCTGTTCCTCGCCAGCCCCACGCGCCCAGAGCCCGCACAGCCGGCCCTTCGGCCCCCCCTCAGGAAAAGACCAGCATGGACCGCTATCTGGGCTACAGTAAGCGGTTTCTCTGCTGCATAAGGGTCCTACCCTCCCTGCCGCCGACCTGGCCGCCCAGCATAGCTTTTTCCTTCCACCCCTCCGCAAAGGGAGGACCTATTGCAGCTCTAGGACTGGCTGCAAGAGATGGCAGCCGCTACAGCCCGTACGGGTCCCAGCGAGGAAGCGAATGCAGCCCTAGAAGAGGGTCTTGCAGGCCCTAGCCCGCTTCTGGATGCAGCCGCTGCCCCAAAGACCCCTTGCTAACCCGCTGTGGCACTTCGTCGCCATCCTCGGCATCGACGGCGAGGGCAGCTGCGGCCGGCCCACCACTTCACCTACGTTCTCGCCGGCCTTGTCTACACCGGCCGGGCCCTACTGGCCGAGCCTCCCTCCGCCAGGGCCGGGCTGCCGCTACCGACCTGCCCCAGCGGCTCGCTGCTGCTAGGGAAAGCTGGCTGTGCAGCTCGAGCTACGCGCCGATGGGCTACATCCTGAGCCTTCTGCTCTACGGGAGGAAGATCGCCTCCGAGACGGGCAGCCAGCTCATGATCACCTGGAACCGGGAAGGGACCCTGCTCTATTTCTAGGGCCGGCCCTTCGCCATGGAGACGATCCGCCGTATGATAAGGCAGATGACGACGGATGCAGAAGACCTTCTTTAGGATGGGCTTATGTTCTGGCCCAGGAGTGGCCGAGCCGGCCGCCAGGCTAGCCCGCCGCTTCCTTATCCCCTCGCCGCCATGGGACGACCTTACCCAGACCCAGCGCGGCCAGTCCTTCGTCTACGCTAACGGCCTAGCCAGTAGGGAAAGGGAGATGCTGCAGAACCTAATAGCTGGGCCGTTCAAGACGGAATTCCTCGACGGCCAAGACGAGTGGAAATGGCCCCGGTGCAGCAGTACCTCCAGAAGGTCAAGAGGTTCCAGGAGCTACTGCTGCTCCTGGTGCACCTAACTAACCACCCGCTTAGGGCACAGAGATAACCGGGCTACGCCTTGTCAATGGCATCAACAGGGACCGCAGCCTCTTCGTCATCAACGGCGAGGTTGTCCTCATTAGCCAGTATCATAAGTCCCTTGCCCACTTCGACAGCCCTAAGGTGATCCCGAGGATCCTGCCGAGCCGGATCGGGCAGCTGATGGTAATATATATGATCTACATTCGGCCCTTTACAGACTGCCTTCAGGCTAGCTATTGGGCCTCCGTTGATAAGGTCTACCTGCCTAGCGACTTCATCTGGCATCACACAGAGCCCTAGCAGCCCTTAGGATAGCAGCCAGATGTCTCGGGCCTGGCGAAATGGAGCCAGCACTATAGCGGCCAGAGGGTTACCCTGCAGCAGTGGCGGCACATCGCTATCGCCATCAGCAGAAGGCATACTAGAGCTAAGGAGCCAGCCGGGCTGATTTCGATGAGGCCGAGGGGGGGGGGGGTGAGGAAAGAGGCCGAATGCTATGAGGATGCAGAGGACTTATGCTGCCACACAGGCCGCACTGCCGCTAGCTATGGGGTCACCATTGACATCTTAAAGCAGCTGACATCTGAGTCCTTGGAAGTCTTTGGCCAGGCCAGCCGCCGGTGGCACCGCTTCTGGCTGCGGGGACGATGAGGGGCTTGTAGCAGGGCCTCGGCCAGAACCAGAAGGCGAGGAAAGGAGGGAAAGGGAAAGGGAAGGGAAGGGAAAAGGAAGAGAAGGAGAGGAAGGGGCAGAGGAAGAGGAGAAGGCAGCTGTCAGTGGGAGAGGGGGCAGATCAAGAAAGAGAGCTGCCCTAGGGCTGCTAAAGGCTGCCGAGCCAGCAGCCATAGCAGCAGGGAGAGAAGGGGAGATCGTGGCCCTAGACGAGCAGCTTCTGCTCCAGACCTTGCAAAAGGCCCTCCAGGACAACACGGCCCAGTTCCGGTCAGCGCAGCGAAGGAGGCCATACAGCTAGCCACTGCTAAGCGAACGCCCTTGGTGGCGGTCCTGCCTACGGCGCTGGCAAGAGCCTCGTCTTCATCGTCCCAGCCTTGCTGGCTGGGGCCAGGATGACGATTGTGGTTGCCCCTATAGGGCACTGAAGGACCAGCTAGTCAGCCGCTGCCAGGAGGCCGGCTTGGACTGCTATAGCTGGCCGGAAGCCCAGGAGGCCTGGCCTATAGTGACAGTAGTCTCTGCCGAGGCCGCCACTACCGACAGCTTCCTCCAGTGGGCAGCGAGCCTGAGCCTGAGCAGCCGGCTGGACCGGGTTGTCTTAGATGAGTGCCATCTGACCTTCATAGCTGCCTAGCCTATAGGCAAAAGCTGAAGAGGCTGAGCCGGCTGCGGGGCCTCGGCTGCCTTGGTCTTCCTCACGGGGACCCTTCCGCTGCACAGGCAGCAAGACTTCAGGCTGCGATGCTGCTGCAGGCCCCATTTACGTCCGAGCCTCCAGCCACCGCCCCAACTTCAGCTTTTGGGTCCATCGGGTCCGCAACAGCCAGGGGATCAGGGAGGTCAAGCAGCAGGTGCAGGCTCGAGCTAGCAGCTTGAAAGCAGGGGACAAGGGCATCATCTACTGCACCAGCCGTGCCAGCTGCAAGGCCCTAACCCTCAACTGGGCTGCCATTACTATCATGGAGACCCAGGACCCCGATGCCGACTTTCTAGCCCAGCGAGAGCTTGGCTATGTCCAGTGGAAGGAAGGGAAAAGCCGGTATATAGTAGCTACTGCAGCCTAGGCACCGGGCTTGACGTAGCTGCTATTGTTCATGTCATTCACCTCGATATCCCCATTCCATTATCGACTACAGCCAGGAGGCAGGGCGAGCCGGGCGCGCCGGCGAACAGTGTGAACCAAGATCATAGTGGGAGGATAGAAGCTGGCCTCTGGGGAACCCGAGCGAAGATGCCTATCTGGATGTGGAAAGGCAGGAAATAGGCAGCCTGGTCTGGACCCAGGGGTGCCGGCGCTATATCTAGGCCAGCACAGATGGGGACCACTGTAGCTGCCGAGCCATTAGCCAGGCCGCCCTCCTCTGCGATAACTGTCAGCGGCAGGGCGAGCCGGCCGGCCTAGAGGCCTGCCTGCTCCAAGACCGAGGCCGGGCTAGCAGCCGGGCCTGCAGGCTGGAAGCTGCCTTGGAAATCAGGGGCTTGGGAAAATGGGCTGCCGGCCTTGCTGGATGTTCTACGGGGCCAAGGAAGCCCGCCATTTGTGGTACAGCTGCCTAGGATCAGGCAGGCGGCAGTGGCGAAGGAGGGCGAAGGCGGCCTCTTTCATCACTATTCCTTCGAGAGCTGCATCGGCTTCCAGAGGCAAATCAGCTACCCAGCAAGCAGCCACACAGGCCGAGGCAAAGGCAGCCAGCTTCTCAGCTGCTTTTCTGCTACCTCTCCCAAGCTCTCTGCCCGGCTGGCTATAGCAGCCAAGAACAGCTGCAGGTATAAGCATATCGCCCTTCCCTGGCCTAGCTGCCTTTACCCAGCCCGAGCTGAGAGGCCGGATCGAGAAGGAAGTGATAGGCCGGGCCCTGAGGACCAGAAGGAGTACTAGGGCTGGCTCGGGCAAAAGGCACCCGGCTGGTCGGTGGGAGGAAATGACGAATACCATGGCCATCTTCAGCTGGGTCGTTCAGTGGCAGTAGCAGCGGCAGCGGCAGTGGCAGCAGCGGCGGTAGCAGCAGTATCGTACTAAGAGCGAGAGAGTATAATAGTAGAATATAATAGTATAATTTCATCTAGTAGTTAATAAAGAGGGAGGTACAATATTTAACTACTAGGAGATAAGATCTTCTCTATAGGGAGTTTATAGTGTAGGAATATAATAGTAAGGATAATACTATAATTTTATCCGCTAGGTTATAAAGGAGGGAGGAAGAGAGCTTTATCTACTAGGAGATAAGATTTCTCTATAGGGAGTTAGTAGTGAGGATATAATAGTAAGGGATAATACTATAATTTCATCCACTAGGTTATAAATAAGGAGGGTAAGATCTTTATCTAGGAGATAAGATTTCTATATTAATAGTTAAGTAAGAGTAATAACTATTAATATATATAGATAGCTATTAGCTAGAGGCATAGGGTAGGGAAGAGAGGATTAACTACTAATATAGATTATTACTAGAGGTAAAGATAGGAAGAGTAAGAACTACTAATGTATAGATAGCTGCTAGAGGTAGAGATAAGGGAGAGAATAAGAAAGAGTAATAATTACTAATAGTTAGAAGGTTACTAGAGGGTTAGGAAAGAGCAGAAATAGCTACTAATATATAGATAGCCGCTAGAGGTAGAGGATAACTACTAATGTATAAGTAATCGCTAGAGGTAGAGATTAAAGAGGGTAATAATAGCTAACTGCTAATATATAGATAGCTGCTAGAGGTAGAGGGAGGAAGTAGGAACCACTAATTGCTAATATAGATAGCTATCTGAGGCATGGGGAGAGAGAAATAACCGCTAATGTATAGATATTGCTAGAGGTATATATAGAGGAAAGAGTAGTAACTACTAACCGCTAATATATAGTTAGCTATTAGAGGTAGAGATAAGAGAGTAAAACTATATGGTAGCTACTATAGATAGAGGATAAAATAACCGCTAATATTTAAATAGCTATAGGAGGTAGAGGAGGATTAACCGCTAATATTTAGGTAGCCGCTAGAGGTAGAGATAGGAAGAGAGTAATAACCGCTATTTATTAGTAGTAGGAAGCTATAAGTAATAAGAAGAGGTTATTCTAAAGGGGTTAAGGAAAGATATACTAGTATAGAAGGGTATTAATTAATATATTTATTATATAGAGGTTATAAATTAAAAGATTAATAGGAAATAGGATAATAGGCTAATAAATTAGTATATATAAGTAACTAGAGGAATATATTTATATATAGTTAGGAGGTTAGTAGATTAGAGAGGAAGGGCTAGTAGGGAAATATAGGTAAACTAAATATACTAAATAATTATATAGATATACTATAAATAGAAATAAGGGATAAGAAGAAGTATATTATAATTAATTAAGTAGATATAAAGAAAAAAGCTAAAAGTATTTAGAGTATTTTATATATAAGTTACTATAAGCTATTTACTAATAGTAGGAATAATATAATAAGATTTATTAGAAGGTAAAAGTAGGATATATATAAAATTAGGTTAGATAAAGAAGTGAAAAGAAATAATTAGAATAAATAAAAATAAAGAAAAAGTAAGACAAAGAGGGTTATAAATAATAGGAGGATAAATAATTATAAAAGTAAAAAAGAAATAAAGAAGAAAAAGCATAAGGAATAAAGAATTATAAAAGTATTAAGGTAAATAAGTATATAATAGGTTTAGTAAGTATAGAGAGGAGAAAAGGAAAGAATAAGAAAGATAATAATATAAGAATAAAATAGTAAAAATAAGAATAAAGAGAAAGTAAAAGAGTAAAAAATTAATAAGGTTAAGAGAAAGTAAAATAAAGAAAGAAAAATTAGAAAAAGAAGTAAATTATAGAGTATAGAAAAAGAAAAAAGAGATAAAGAAGGTAAGAATAAAGTAAATAAGGTTAAAAATAATATAATAGTAAGGAAGAGGTTAAGGTTAGGGATAGTAATAGTTATAAAGGTTAAGGATAGTCATAGTTATAAAGGTTAGGGATAATAGTTATAAAAGGTTAGGGATAAATAATTATAAAGGTTAGGGATAATAATAATAAAAATTATAAAAGTTTAGAAAGA
>JAULBG010000020.1:0-28246 GCA_030864175.1 Neonectria faginata | reverse complement strand
ACGACGCGAGGTGAGGCTGTCCGTCCACGGTTCACGGCTCATTCCTCCTCCTCCTCCTCCTCCTCCTCCTCCCTTAGGTTTTAGATGAGGAGAGTCGGCGCGCCGCCTCACAGAAGAGACCGCAAATTAAGCCCGCCGCCGGCTTCGTCTCCCCGTGTGCGAAAGAAAAAGCGTGCTCCCAAAAGCAAATTGCGAACCCGCATGACGAGGCGCCTCCAACAGAAGCCCTGGCCCAGCCCGCGCCCCGGCGTCCTGGGCCTGGTCCCCTCGATGCGAAGCAGGGATTCTGTTTGAACCCCGAACGCACTGGGACAAGGGATGGATATTGGGAATTCCGACGAAACCAACAGGCCCAGTCAAGTTGTGTTTTGTTTGGGTGATCTTCTGATGGACCGTGGATCAGAGCACACGCGCGCCAGCTCACTTATCGCCGGGCTTGCGCACCCTGCCGTCGATGCCATCGTCAACTTTCCCATGCGCACGCTTCAGCCCAAGGATATTACCGTTCCCTGGGGTCGATGGTCCCCGGAAAGACGTTCATCGTCATCTTCCAAACTCGGCGTCCTGTGAAGCGAATCCCTTCCATTCTCGGGTTCATGTTACCGTTACCAATTACTATTATTACGAGGCCAACCAACTCGGAGCACAACCGGTAGTTACTCTCGTGCGTCTCCTCCATCCCTCGTCTCATCGGCAGTCAGATGCATTCTTGATCCATCAGATCAGCGGTTCCTCCTGCCCCGGGGATAATTGATCGTCCTGCTGCAAGCTTGATCTGCCTGTCTCACCTTAGCCCGCCAGACTAACGCCGGCCCAACCGCCGCCACCCTGTCGAACCACGACTCCATCACGGATAGCGATGGCTAGTTAGCTTGAGACAAGCACGTCCTCCAGGTGCACGCAGTACTGGGTAGACTACATTGCTTCGTACATTACTAGCGTCTCGTGCTTCTCGCGCTTCTTGCTTGCCAAAGTAACCCTCGTCACCAATACTACCGCCACGTAGCGATGTTGTCACAGTCCGTGGGTTGCTACCCCATCACGGCCTCTCACCACGACTGTCCCCACGATCTGATGCCCATTCTCAACCTCTCGCTTCTCCATCGTTGGCTCGCCGCAAATCCAGCCCTCATTGCTCCATAACATAGCACTGTGGCATAACGGACCAGTCTCACGATGCTGCAGTAGCCAACATGGCTACAACCATCCTCGGGTGCTCAGTAACAAGGTGCTGTTGCTCTCAAGTCTTGCCTAACCATCCTAAGCCAGAGGGATATATCGCAATCATCGCTCTGCCTCTGCCTCTGCCTCCACCTCTCTGAGAAGTTTGCTTTTGCTTCCCCGAGGCGAAGGTAGCCAACGAGAAGAAATGCTTGGCTTGATCGAGCTATTCGTACATATGCACATTGCCGCTGGGGCGCTAACTAATCTCTACATACCAGAGGGAGAATGCTCATATTGTGCTCACCTATGGGTACACCTCAGGTGACCAAGTCCGCCGACCAAAAAATACGACTCAATAATCAAGATACATTCCGGAAATGATGACGCGTTTCTATTGCTAGGCCATCTATTAAAAAGAATAGATTTTCCATATCCTCATCGTCAATTCTGGCTCCCTCTTGTTTTCATCGAGGTTGTTCCATCTCAACCAAGATCTTTATCCATGTTACAATACCTCCGTAACACCCAACATAAATAGCGGCCAACGTCAATTTCTGTGGGAGTTTTCCTGTGATATTTCCTACTCCTTGGATCAGAGAAGACTAATTCTCAGTTTTTCTCTGGCCTGTTCCTGGGATATGTCCCATTCTGGGACCAGGTTTCATTGGGCTCCTTCCAATATTTCCTTTCCTTCAACATAGTTACTGTTTCTAGTTTTCCAACTCTTGCTTAATCTTCTGTCTGGTTAAACCCACTGGATGCCGAGGAGTCATGGAGGCTGCCGTGTTGAGTGAACAGAGAGAGCACCAACTAATGCAATATCTAGAAACACTCCTTTTGTATTTCTAGTCTTGTCTAATCTCAATAGATCCAGTCATCGATTCCAATCATTTTCGCATATGCCATATATGCATCCTTATCACTAGCCTTTTAAAGTCTAACATTTAGAATCACCAATTCAATGGTTCCTGATCTAAACATCATTCTAAGCCGCACCACCGCGACCACCGACTCCCCACTGCGCCTGAGCCTGCGCAATATCGGCCGAAATAGGTGGTAGCTCGCGTCCCCGACCCGTTGGCCACGGCATAAACTTGATCTCGACCAGGAAGCGTAAATACCTTCCGATATCCTCGCGGGTGACACCCTCGCCCGTGCTATCATCAACGCCAGTCCAGCGGTCAGCGTCAGCCTTGAGCACGGCCACAGCGTTTCTATCGTCTAGCTCAGGGGCGTCGTCGAAGGCAAGTTTGACGTTGCCATGTGGAACAGCGGCATGAGTGCGCTCTGCTCCTGATCCTTCTCAATGGATCCGGCCGATACGAACTCCTCGAGTCGCGTCTTCCACTCCTCGTAGTCAACCTCGGGGACGTCGTAGCCGTAGTAGCTTAGTACAGAGAGAAATTCGTTCATGCGAAGTCTCGGGTGTGCCGTGACGTGGATGACGTTGACGCCGGGGAGGGATTAAGGGATGCGGCAATGACAGTCTTGGCGACATGATCTACAGGCAGACAATTCTGGGTGTTGATTATCAGTGGCCTTGCCTTCAACTGGACACAGCCTTTGCAGAGCCTGATTAAGAAATCATCGGTATTCGAAACGCCGTTGTTGCGGCTGCCGAGAATGTATCCAGGTCGGACAACAGCGCCCCGGAGCCCACGCTTGCCGGCTTCCCGGATGAGCTGCTCAGATACCTTGAAACGGTTAGCTTAACATATCCCTCTGTATAATGAGTCAACCTACCCATTTGGTTTGGCCATAACCAGAGCCGAGACCAACACGGCTGCCCTGCATATCGTCTTCCTCAAGCACTGCTCCACGCCCCGTGGCGATTTGATCGTGAGAGAGGTTAACGTAGTAGTCAGTGTCCAGAGTCGAAGTCGACGACACGAAAGAGTATAGCTTGGGCATCCCCTCGTTGCAGAGCTTCATTGTGTCGATGGTGGACAGGACGTTGCTACGCATCATCTGCTCATACCGGGCAATCCAATGAACATATGCTCCATTGTGGACGATAACATCCGCTGTCTCGGCGATGTGCTTCCAGCTGGCATCATCAAGACCAAGACGGGGCTTGGACAGGTCACCGAGGACACAGGAAACCCTTTCGGCCCATGAGTCCTGCCATAAACCATAACCTTTGAGTGACCTTGTAAGACGATCCTTGGCAAACCGAAGGTCCTTGGCTCCACGGATGTGTGCGATGAGTTTAGTTTTCCCTGTCCAAGATGTCCTTGGCCAGGTAGGCGCCTAAGAAACCCGTGGCTCCAGTAAGGAAGAATGTGGCACCACTCGATGGGCTCAGGGCATCCGGATCCGCGCCCTGGTACTTGGCGTCCAATGTGCAACCAGCTCGTCAAATGACTCGGCGTAGACGGTTTCAGCGGCCTTGTCGACTGTGACAGCCTGACCACTGCGCAGGCGGTCCACCTGGCCGCTTAGACCCCTAAGAGTGGGATTCGTGTAAAGGACGCCGATGGTGCTGTCGGCGCCCAACTTCTTGCGGATGTTGAGAAGAAGCTGCTGGGCCAGCAGACTATGTCCACCGCAATCGAAGAAGTTTGATTCGGGCCTAGGCTTGGTCAGCTTTTTCATCTACAAAACGTTAATTGCTCTGGTCCATCACATACTTGAGAGTCTTGGCGTTAAGGCCGGGATTAGAGTCGACCACTGCGAGGCAATGGTCTTTTCCGTCTCAGACAAGGCCTCCCAGCTCTTCAGGTCCTCTTCTGAGGCGTCCTCCATCATCTGGGAAGCATCGGGGAAGGGCAGATTCGCGGAGTCAACCTTGCCGTTCGGGTTAAGAGGAGCTTCTGTAGCATGATGTAGATAGAGGGCACCGAGTGAGCCGGCAGGCGGGTCTTAAGGTGGTCTCGCACCACGGCCTGCATAGGACGAAACCTCTTGAGGTAGACCAGCGCGGATCCCATCTCAACACCCTCGTCTTGAACATCCTCTTGATTCTGTGCCTCCAGCCAGCGCTTCCACTCGGCGATCTCGGGAACAACGTAGCTAACAAGCTGAGGTTCCTCGTTCATGTTTCGCCTAACAAGAGTCTTGCAGTCTCGAATCAGGGGCTGCCGCTCAGGTTGGCATCGATTTCGTTGAGCTCGATCCGGAAACCGCGGATCTTGACCTGAGAGTCGATGCGGCCAGACACAAGCACGGCTCCCGAAGGGAGAAACTGGCCAAGGTCTCCGGTCTTGTACAGTCTGTCCCGCGCAGATTTATAATACCGGCGCCACGGCTCGCCCTTATCGTTGGCCTTTTCGGCTTCTACCCACTTGGCGTTATCGACAAACCAGTTGTCAACGAACTTCTCCTTGTTCTCGGGATCGCCTAGGTATCCTTCAGCCAAGCCAGCCGCTCTGATATAGAGCTCGCCGACCTCGCCAACGCCGCACAGCTTGGTGTGGTCCTTTGAGAAACAACGAGGACTTGACATCCTGCATTCCCCAGCCAGCGGGGATAGTGTCTCCGAGCGAGTCGAGGGCTGTGGGGTCTTCGGCGGCAGGAATTTCGAAGTAAGACACTGCCCGACCTAATGCTCTCTGTTAGAAGTCATGCGTATCCCTAGATTGATGAATATTTACCTACTTGTCTCGGTGGTGCCGTACATGTTTATTATGGCGCATGAGGGCCCAATTGGCGAAGTGCCTTGCAGTCGCGGGTAGTGAGAACGTCACCGACGAAGAAGACATGTCGCAGAGAGGGAACTTGGCGGTTGCGCCACCAACAAGGATCTGTCCCATGGCAGGAGTGAGGTGAGTTACGGACGGCGACCATACATTCATCCATTCACTCAGCCTCTCGTGCTGGATGTCTTCCTTGGCCGGGATGAGGAGCTGAGCGCCGAGGAACAGGGGTGTCATGATGTCTGGCCACCGGGGTTAGCGTGAGCAATAAGATGGTGATAGTAATAAATCTTACCTCGCTGGATGGTCATGGGCGATACCAGAGAGACAGGCGAAGACACTCGGACGAAAGGTTAAAACGCTTCGCCATCCAGGGGAAGTATCTTGCCAGGCTATAATGACGTCCTAGCACGCCTTTAGGCCTTCCTTCAGATCCCGAGGTGAAACTAAGGGTAGGATTGGAGTCTGGGCCAACAAGGACGTCGGGAGGTGATGAAGCCTTGGCGCGTATGCTGGTAAAGATATCTACACCGTCCTTCTCGCCACCAGACAGCAGGCCGGCGTCACTAAGACGGAGCTCCGGGATCTGGGTCTTGAGAGATAGTTCTTCATCGATGTACTTCTGTACCAAGGAGCAAGCGGACTAAATATGGCTCATTAGTATAAGGAAGTATCGTAGGGGTTCAATGTCGCGCTGTCATGGAGAGGCTCGGGTACAACAAAACACGTACCCGTTCTCGTCTGTGGCCTTGCCAATGGAAATCATAGCCTTTGGCTGCGAGACTTCGAGATAGACTACTCCAGTTAGTTAAAACTGCCTGGTGAGAGAGGATAGGATAGACGAACTCTGCTGCCTCTGCGGCGGGTAAAGAGGGTCAAGCACTGTTACTGTAGCTCCAGCAGCCTGAACATATCGGTCAGTTAATTACACTAGGTGGATATGGTATGCCGCACCAAGGCTCCCATAAACGCGCAACACAACTCGACGGTTCTGTATGCAAAGATCATAACAACGTCTCCATTGGTAATGCCAGCATCGTGCAGGTAGTTGGCAATGGTGTTGGATGCCTCGTCGATCTGACGGTAGGTAAATGTCCTGGTTGGCGACCTTGTCCAAACGTTAGCAGCTTAACTCAGCATCGATCCGGGGTGTCATACGTAGAAGTCTTAGTCTCGGTCACGCAAGGCCTGTCGGGATGGGCCAGAGCGTTCTTATGGAATATCTCGTGGATTGCACCGACATAACCGCCCCAGTCAAGGTCGACGGTGGGATCGGGGAGCTCGACCATGGTGGCGACGGTTGTGAGGATATCGATATCAGATATCAATGTGAAAGAGTGAGAGTGTGAATTGATTGAGTATGTTAATTGAGCGTCAACAATGTCGGCTCAGATGTGTTACATACGCAATAGACAAATTTCTGCTGTTGACTCACTCCGACTTTCGAGGGGAGGGGCAGTTGGAAGGCGGTCAAGGCTGGCATATCCACACGTACCTTAATTATTTCACCCTGGTAATGGAGCTAGCGGGGCTCAATTAGACTAATTAAGGCAAGAGGGTCCATGTTATGGGGCCCAACTTCTCCGTAACAAACCCCCATTGTTTTTCCCTGGCGAAGGGGCGGAAGAAGATCTCGGGTGAGGAACCATCGGAGCTCTTGACTGCACCTGTTTTGTCAATATCCCGTCCTGCGCCGGGTTGCGACTGGCAAAGCAACAGCGTCACAGCCAAGTCCGTTTGGGGCGGATATCCTGCAAAAGCACCCCGAAATCCCACATCTCGGCTGCCACAAGGCACACTTTTGTAAGTGCCGCTGCAGTGCAACGGAACAAAATGTCATTGGAACTCGTGAGAACCCTGCATCATGGTGATACCAGTGCACTTCCCGCCAATGCCAGACAGGGCGTGTGTTTCGTAGACACAAAGATGTCTCTTGCTCTTATATGCCAAAGCCAATACTGTTGCATTAGTGAAATAGTTCACCCAACTCTCACAGTACGAATCAACTAGATCTTGAATTATAGAAATTCCCAGTGCATTGATTGCTTGATTTAGCCTGTCACAAGTGGTTACCTATTCGAAACTGTTGTGGATGAAAGACAAAGTGTGATGGACTCTGCAGAACCCAGATCCAATGGTTATAGAACCACTGGTGACTTAAGTACAAGGGAATTAGGAGGCAATGCTTTGAAGTCTTTTAATTCGATATTGACGAATCGTCGTCAGGTAGCGTTGATTGGTAATTGGATAACAACTGAAAGTTACCCTCGCCCCAGATCTATACGTGCGTAGTATTAAGTTAACGAAGTCAGTATGGTTCTTTGAGGGAATGCCGAAGCTTGAACGGCTCCTCTCAACTCAGTTCAGTTTTCCACTAACTTAGGACAAAGACGTCAACCACCAGGTCAGGTCTCAACAGCATCCACTTTCTGCTGATTTTAGCCAAGCTCCAAGTTGATTAAGGACCCCAGTAACCTCTTGGATAATTTTCCGGGTCAACGAGGAAACGCTAACCTCATCAAGCCCTGAGTCCGCGGATTGCGAGAAGCTCCACCCGCCTACCACCTCACTTTGGACTAGGGTAGAAAAGAACATGGGGAAACGGAGAAAATAAAATAGAATAAAAATAACTGAAGTCATCCTCGCCTGTCACTCTTACAGGGAACTTCCCTATCGTCTGGTCTTAAGGTCTTGGTTGCGTCCCTGCCCTGGAAACTCGCAAAATGGCTATCAAGTGGCCCCGACAGGGCAAGCCACCAGTTCTGTTGAAGCTGCGGTCTTCGGCCGGACTCATCGTCACCACTTGCTCATTTGCTGTCTTCACTGTGATTCCATCTCCCCACGGCCTCGGCCGGAGAGCCAAGGACTAACACGGCGACGTAGGACATCTTTCTCTATGGCGTCATCGTACCCGTAATGCCCTTCTCGCTAGAGTCGCGGGTTGGGCTGGAGTCGGACAGAGTGCAGTATTGGATATCAATCTCACTTGCCGTTTACGGTGCCGCGCTCTTAATATTCTCCCGTATGTCGTCCTTTCAAGTCTCACCTCTGTATGACTAGGTACTCACCAAACCGCAGCCATATGGGGCTACATTGCCGATCGGATTGGGAATCGTCGAAGTCCCATGCTCGTCGGCCTGATCATGCTGACTGCCGCGACCGTCTTTCTCTGCCTGAGCCGGAGTCTCGCCATGTTCATGATTGGCCGTGCCCTGCAAGGCATCTCCGCTTCACTAACATGGACCGTTGGACTCGCCCTCGTCATCGACACGGTGGATAGTAGCGACGTGGGTAAGGCCACCGGGTTCATCGGTATGGCGACGAGTCTCGGCATCCTCAGTGCGCCTTTGCTCGGCGGTGTCGTCTATGCAAGGGGAGGCTACTATACCGTGTTTGCTATGTGCTTCGGTCTTCTGGCCGTGGATATTGTGCTACGTCTCGCCATTATTGAGGTCAAGGAAGCCAAACGATGGCTTGACAGACCATCGGCTCCTCCCCGCGGATCCTGAGAGCGCCTTGAGAACGTCGCCGCGGTCCGAGGAGGAAGGGGAGATACCGAAGTGGAAACGTCTAGATTATCGAAGGAAGCCCAATGCGCGTCTATATCGCCGATAGGAACGTTAATCCGACTTCTACGTAAGCCACGCCTACTGAGCGCGCTCTGGGGAACACTTGTTCACGCCATCATCCAAACGTCGTTCGACAGCACCTTACCACTGTTCGTGGCGGATATCTTCGGCTGGGACTCGATCGGCGGTGGCCTCATCTTTCTTCCCATCATCCTACCGTCGTTTGGCAGTCCCGTCATTGGCGCATTTTCCGATCGCTACGGGCCTAAGTGGCTGGCGGCGTTCGGCTTCTGCTTTGCGACGCCGTTCCTTATCTGCCTGCGGTTTGTCTCCGAAGACAGCATGGCGCACAAAGTCATGCTATGTGGCCTCCTCGCCGGAGTCGGGATAGCACTTGCGTGTGTATTTGGCCCGCTGATGGCGGAGATCAACTGGTCCGTCCAGGGCGACGGGCAGGACTCGGATGACGTGCCAGTCGCGCAGGCGTATGGACTGTACAACATGGCCTCTCGGGCGGCACCATAATCGGACCTCTGATAGGAGGACTGATAAAATACAGCGCTGGATGGGGTACCGTGGCATGGACTATGGGCACCATGACGTTTGTGTCGGCGATCCCGCAGTTGATATGGACTGGAGGGCCTCTTGGGGTGAAGTTTCGAAGAGGATGAAGATAATGAGTGCTGTTCCACCAAGCAGTGTATAAAGCACATTCCCTAGTACACAGTGGTCATAGCTGAGATTATAGCTTTCTCGACAATGAGCCCGTTTTTAACGAGTTTGAAAATAACCCTCCCTAGTTATCGAGTCGTTGTTTCAACATCTCAGACCGGGCACGTACTAAAGCCATACATGCGCTAAACCGGATCGATGCAGCTAACGTACTAGGCATCTACCTCAACTTCCACGACATCCCTTCCACGTTCGCTGAACAATTCAACTTCAACTCTTGATCGTCCCGACCAGATGTCGAACCTCACCGAGTGTTCCCATTACTCGCCAAAGAACAAATCTCATCCTCAGCTTCTGTCACATTGTCCGGTCTCCAAATCGGCGCCTTCGGAACTAATCGCACCTGGACAACATCAGTCGCCCTAATGGAACAACAGCACATCGATGAGCTCCTGAGCGTTACCTTGGCCTGCTCGACGAGTACACTATGCTGCGCCAGAAATTGTCCCAGCTTCAGTCTAGTGTGTACCAGAACATTGCTCGAGCAAACTTCTCCGGTGAGCGGGGCATGAGGTATGGTCAGGACCACTACGACAAGAGGATGCAGGCCAGTCGTCGGTTGACCATCGATGTGAACGAAAAGCTGCAATCAGTTTTCACTGTCGTCGAGGCACCTGTAGAAAACAGGCGGAGGAAACGGCTGAAACTGGAAAAGAGGCTGAAGAGAAGACTGAGGAGCAAGATGACAAGGAAGACTCCGAGGACACGGCTCAGAAGAAGAGTAAACCGAACAACCCTCTGCGCTGGTTTGGCCTTTTGCCCCAACGCCACTCCGTGCCGCGCAGACTCAATCGGTCCAGGCGGTAGAAGAGGTCATTCCTCGACTCGTCTCTCAACGCCGAGATGCTCGACCTAGAAATCGAGGTTCGTCGAGCCCGCAAGCGAAGGGCTAAGGCGGAGGCGGCATCGGAGAAGAAGGGCGAGGCTACCACAAACATTACAGACACGCAACCACAGACAACGCCGGTTGAGGCTTCCTGATGATGGTGCTCGGGTTCATGGATTTGCAACGTCCCATCAACATACCTAAGTATCTACCTATTCCAGGTATCCCCACAAGTTGTTCAGGCTCTCCGCCAGAGTTGGATGTGCCCATACAGCCGCCTCCAGATCCCACCACTTTAACTCGCCCATCATGGCAGTCTGCATAATCGACATAACCTCACCACCTTCCATCCCCAGGCATGTGAATCCCAAAATCTCACCCGTCTTCGCGTCCACTGTTGCCTTCATCATCCCGCGTGGCTCGTCCGTCTCGAGTGCTCGGGCGACATAGCTCATCGGCATCTTGGCCGTCTTCACCTCCCGTGCGCCACCCTTCAGATCCCGAGCGTGTAGCCCAACGTGGGCCAGCTGCGGGTCGGTGTACATGCAATACGGCACGAGGACGCGCGATCGTGAGACCTGGGTCGTGGCCATGGACGGCGTTGTGGACGGTATGTGGTCTGGCAGGAAATTGTTACGGATAATGCGAAAGTCGTCGTAGGACATGTGGGTGAAGGCAGGGCCACCATGAGAATCTCCCAGCGCGTATACCCCGCGGCGGTAGTCTGGAGCTTTTATCGACGACAATATGGCCCTTTGTGGTGGTTTTGATTCCGAGAAGATAGGTTTAATCCATCCGTGTTCGGCACTCTGCCCGTTGCCAGCAGCAGATGAGAGCCGGAGATCTCGACCTTGTATGACGGGCCGTCAACCTTGACTGAGAAGGGCTTTGCGCCTTGAGTGCTTAAGATGGAGCGGACAGTGCTTGACAGGTGAACGGTGATACCATCCTGACAAGAATCTCCCGCATGCACTCGGCAACGTCCTCGTCCTCCCGTGGCACCAGCTGCTTTGCCCTCTGGATGATGGTCACTTCAGCTCCCAGCCGTCGATAGAGCTGTCCGAACTCAAGGCCGATGTAACCGCCGCCCATAACGACTAGATGCTTCGGAACCTCGCCAAGTTCCAAGATGGAGGTCGAATCCAGCACCCGCGCTGGGTCCACGTCCAGTCCCGGATCTCTGGCCGCGATGCCCGTTCTCCCACGTTCAGGAACACCGTCTCGGCGCTCACTTCCTTCTCGCCCCCGTCGTTCAGGACTACCTTCAGCTTCCGGTCGCCCACGAAGCTCGCATCGCCCATGAGTACGTCCACGCCCGCGGTCTGCAGCCCTCGCACGCTGCGGCTGTTCCACTGCTTCACGATGTCCTCTTGCGCTCCCGCACACGCGCCATGTCGACTGTAACCGGCCCGTCTCCAATCTTGACACTAAAGTCGGCGCCCCTGCGCGTGAGGTACGCCGCCCGGCCGGACGAGATGATGGTCTTGGTTGGCGTGCAGCCGGCGTTGACGCATGTGCCGCCGAGGGCGGTTCGCTCCACGACGGCGGTCTTGCGGCCGGCGTTTGCGAATGCTTTGGCGATGGGATTGCCCGATTGGCCGGAGCCGATGACCAGGACGTCGTAATGCGTGGCAGCCATGTTATGCAAAATGGACTGAACGCTTGAGACTGGTTATATGGGGAAACGACTGAGGGGGCCTTTAAGAGCGTTCATATAAGCCGTAACGGGCTCAGGTGTGGTTCAGTCTTAATTCGGCTGGGTATCTGCACAGTATGATAGAAGAAGCATTCACAACCTTCATCAGGATGTCTACCCAAACATCATCATTCAGTGATAGACAAAGAGCTCTTAAATACATGTGACGGTCCATTTTTATCGCTGCCGTACCCAAATGCAGGGAAGATTTCAACGTCTAGAAACGTCAGTTCTGGCGCTTTCTTTGGTATAGGCGCAGCACACCGAGTGTCAGAGAGCCGCGAATGCACCTACTACTCGCCTGACGAGCCACTTCTTCAGCTCCTCCTGCACCTTGGTAGCCTCACGATAGGCGCCCTGCTTGAAATCTCTCGTCAAGACCTGGGCGCTCTTGGGCCGTGGAAGAAGTCGACGACGTCGACGACGCCGTCTTCGTGGATGGAGCGCGTCTGCAAGATGCAGGATGAAGGCAGGTATTGCTGTTTTGTGGTGCAGTTGACATCCTCCGGCGGAGAGATGCTGAACCATCCGCCCTTGTTCTTGTCTAGCAAACGACAAAACACAGATGGGGAGTCAAAATCGGGCCTAATTGGGCTTCAGCCGGCGAGATCTCTGAAGCAGAGCATGGGTATAAGCCTATGGATTGCCTACCAGCACATAAAGTCGACGCTTCCATCCATGCCGACGAGGGCGCAGGTGTGCATGTTCCCAATCATGCCATAGTCCTCGATTGGGAGGTAGCCTCCCGTTTGGGCTCTCCGCGTCCAGCATGCGTCAAGGGGCACTGAGAAGTCATGGTGTTGTGGTGCTGTGGTGTTTGTGGTTGATTCTCACGCTGTGTGGGATGACGCAATGGACTTTATACGTGTTGGCGACGCGGAGTCGTGGATCGTGGACGGCCAGC
The DNA here is from genome assembly GCA_030864175.1 of Neonectria faginata. Classification (NCBI taxonomy): domain Eukaryota; kingdom Fungi; phylum Ascomycota; class Sordariomycetes; order Hypocreales; family Nectriaceae; genus Neonectria; species Neonectria faginata. The sequence continues at coordinate 15,720 of JAULBG010000020.1, read as the reverse complement.
TCACATGACGAAGCACAAGATTGAGCGGAGACTGTATGAAGAGTCAAAGGCACATGCGGGGAATTAGAAACGGGATGCTAGACTAAACTTCTTCTTCCACGATGCCGCGTGCCGCTTTGTGTGTGTGGCTGCTTATTTCTCCAGAAGACCACCAACCGTTACCAAAAGCATATGGACACATGCCCTCGTAAAGCGGCCCAGTGAGACGCTTGGCAGGACAACCCTCGAATAAAAATGCCTTCTCTCCTCGTTTTGGCCCTTGAGGCCTGACGACCGAGGCTATACGTCCGGGACGCCGGGAAGTTGACAGCGAGAACGGCGGGAACGGCGATGCTCGCCGAACTCGCATGTCCGCATGATCCACTCAATAGGCCCAGTCTTTCGTATACCAGATCAGATACCAAGTTATACTCGGGTTTCATTTCTATGAATCTTGTCGACTACTGAAGACTGATCCAACATTGTTTCTAAAACCCTCACTCCATGACCTCTCTAATACCTTACCTTACAGAGGTGACTTTGTCTGCATATATACCGCAGCCTCGTCCCGTCGACTCCATTCTCAGTAATGCGGCACGAGGTTGTCTTTTTATCCGTAAACTTTGATAGTGCTGCCTCCCACGCAAGAGATGTCCGAAGACTTAGTTTACTGGCCCTTTGAGTATTAATACCGTATGGAAAATAGGGACGAATAATATTGAGTTTCAACACCAAGGACTTGGGGGTCAAGGCTGTCTGACCTGGTGCTCCGTTGCCTTGGATATTGACAAGGCCCAATATAGCAAGCATGAGGTTGTGACATGGGCTCTTATCTCATCTTACCTTCTAAACAAACAATCAATCTAGCTAATGTCTCCCCTTGATGCGCGCAAGTGACCGTTGCATATATATCGTTCTCGATGACCTCTTTCTCATCAAGTCGATGAAGAAATTGTTCCACAGGGCGCCATGTGTTCCACTCCCAGCGCCCGGTTCCCTCAAGTCGGCGACTCGGTCCTCTTAGAAGAGGAGCATCTCAATCAGTTCAAGGCCAGACAGTTCTATCCCACGAACATCGGGGATGTTTACACTGAAAGTACCAAGTCCTAGGCAAGCTGAGCTTCGGGTCTAATCCGACAATGTGGCTAGCCCGCAATCTTCAGTATGCCATTTCTTTGCTTTCTTTCGAGAGTCCGGTACGATACGGTCATCCCAAAGGAAGCATATAATACTGACCAAGTATAGAAACACAACTGCGTGGCTTTGCATCCTTTGTTCAGATAACCAATTTCGAGTGCAATCTCAGAAATGGCAAGGCATTATCCTTCGCAATTTTAGCAAACCAGAGATGTGTACGTCGGCATAGCTCGTCAATCCTGACTATAGGCAAGACATTATCATTTGAGAAAGATTAGGCTAAATCGGGACAACATAAGAGCGAAGGTCAAACAGCGAAGGTCGAATGCACAAGTTGAGATAAAATGAGTAGAATAAGCTAGAACCTCTCAGAGATTATGTGAGACACTATCCCTGGATGTTTGTCGACGAATTTAGGAAGAAATGTAGTTTTGACGCTGTTGCCTGTCAGAGGGTTTGTGCCTCGACCAACCTATCTCACAGCCATGTCTCCTGATAGTGAGCCGGCACCACCATTTTACTACTGGAGCTACCTCCTGAAAATCCTTTCTTTGAAGGGTTCAATTGTAGTCAGGGTAACACTGGCCAGTAGCTTCTAGGCTTCAACATTTGCATATCTTGGCCCTTGTCTCTTACAGAGCTATGTCATGTGCAGCGTGCTTACTGTGGGGTTGAGTGGTAACATTAACCATCACCTTACGAAATCTCCCTCAACAACTCCAAAGTCCAAATCTCCGTGGACGATAGGCCGTCTCTTTATCGGGGCCGACCCATTATACTGGCACCGTATACTCAGCCATGTCTCTATGCGAACTTTGTCTTAGTCTCGACTTGGGTACCATTTCAAGATCAGGTGTCATCAGCCGCTTTGGACTGGGCGAAGGCTTCCATCACGACTTATTCTATTGCACTGTCCAGGATGCCGAATTTGACGATGGCGCAAAGCATCTCCTCGCCCCGTACCACAAATCTCTGAATCTTTACAGGCTAACGCAAAGTTCTGTGACCTGTGCCGCTTGGTTCAGCGTAGCGTTGACACGGTTCTTGAAAATCTGAGAAAGGCCAATGACCTGGATTACGAGTACCCGCTCTCCGGTTACGAGCTGTGGATTGCCGACATAGACAGCGTCGATGGCTTCCAGGTACTCGGATTCCATGAAACACAGGATTCCAGAGGTGCTACGCAATATCGACTGATGGGAGGCTTTGGCCTTTGCGTCGAGGATGGTGAGAACACTGAGCATGTGCCTTACCTTTGTGAGCAGGTCCTCGACTTACACCATCGGTAGAAAGTCAGCTCGAAGCTATTATCCATGGGCGTAAGATCCCACCGTCGCCAATTTCTCCTTCAGTCGTTGATAAGATGAAGGGCTGGCTGAGGCAGTGCACCGAGCAACATGAACATGAAAAGTCGACCTCGTTACCTACTCGAGTGCTGGAACTGGGGAGAACGCCAACAAGGTTTTCCTCACCTTACAATTCGACGGGGAGTATGCATGCCTCAGTCATTGCTGGGGTTCTGTGCGACCAACGACTTTAACTCTGGGTACGCTTGAAGAACTTAGCATGGGGATAAAGACCAGCGAGCTTCCACAGACGTTCCAAGATGCCATCTGGTTGACCCACCAGTTAGGAATACGGTACCTTTGGATTGACAGCCTCTGCATCTTCCAAGATGACCACGATGACTGGACAAAGGAATCGGCACGAATGTGCGACGTCTACAGGAATTCTACACTCACCATTGCGGCAAGTCGGGCGGCGGGAGGCTCGGAGGGCTTTCTTGGCACCAGACTGGACCGCACCTACGTTTCGGTTCCTTTCCACCATGCTAAGGCAACATCTGGAGATGCTTGGGCGTTCGCTCTGCCATTGAAACATGTTAACGGTTGGAATCAGCCATATCTTCACATGGAAGAGGAGCCTTTGACAGGCCGTGGGTGGGCGCTGCAGGAGCGCTGTCTGTCCCGGCGGACCCTGCATTTCAGCCACTCCCAAATTTACTATGAGTGTGAACGCACCCTCTCGGAAGACGGCTTTGTTGGATCTCAGGGTTTCTTTGGGAATATGTTCGTCCTGGATGACTACCGCTTAGAGTGGTCCAGGAAAGATGCCGTCCAAGCTGGCGTGATGTTGTCTCACTGTACTCGAGCCGGAAACTCACATGCGAAGACGACAAACTACCAGCGGTGGAGGCTTGGCAGCTCACTATTCGTTGGATTCCATCCGAAAAGGTGATGTTGTTGTCGCTGGAAATCGATATCTCGCGGGGCTTTGGTGCGACGACCTGCTTGAAAGTTTGTGTTGGAGTATTGACAAGCGAGGTCCTCCAGGATTCCGCCCCCAGATATACCGCGCGCCGACGTGGTCTTGGGCGTCCGTTGATGGAACCGTTCAATACCTTTCGTTCAATCCAATGAGCGAGCTCGCCATCGTTGAAGCTGCGCATGTAGACCTTGAGTCTCCAGAAAGTCCTTTGGGAAGGTCACGGGGGCTGGGCTCACTTGAAGGCGATCCGGCTTCGGCCGCAAAGGAAGCCTGACCAGTCGGCTCTGTATTTCTCCGAGGACGGTGTCGGCTTCTATATCTATTGCGAATGGGATTCAGAGGTATACCGTACGCCAGAGGAGGGCATGCCAGTAAAGCCAACAGGGGTGAGACGGAGCTATTTGCGATACCCTTGGGCTGGTTAGGGAGCACGACGGCTACTTATCCGACAACGTCCTTGTAGGACCAACGTTCCTAATCCTGAGGGAAGTGGAACATCATGTTTATTCACATTCTCACATACAGGATTTCAAAGAGTTGGGGCAGGGATGGCGCAGTGGCTTTCTAACGATGGAGGAAGCTCAGGAAAAGAACAGCTAGTCCGGCTGATTGTGGATAAGTGGGCGGTTGCAAAGGAGCGAGGGACCTAGAGGATATCTTGCTGTTGTGAGAATGGTAGATTATCTTCTATTGAGATGGAACGTCAAGGCTAGAAAGTACCTGGGATTGATCATGCCGTCTTACGACTTTTAGACCACACCGTCAATGCTGTCCTGCATCACCCGATACGCTCGTCGGCGTTATTCAACCTCATACCGAAAGTCTCCCGGATACCTACCCTTCACATCCTAGATGAAACGAGAAAAATAGTATGATGAAATTTCCCTTGCCGGTCCGACAACTTTCGTCACGAGCCCCGCGACTCCATAAGTTGTTCTATCTAATCGGCCCGGGCATCCCGCTGGGAAAGGAACCTTAATTCTTTTCCCCATTTCAACCCGCCTTTCAACGTCGCCCCTGGCGATGGTTGGCCAATGCCTGCTACCCTCCAAGTCGGGCGTAGGCCAAGGCGCCAATGATCCCAGTTGATGGAGTGACGATGTGGTGATGAACGGGGTACGCGGGGCAGGAATAACCGAAACGGCAGCTTTCTTAGACTCGGTCTCGTCGGAACGACAATGTCAGCTGAGAGAGAGAGAGAGAGAGAGAGAAAAAAGAAGTCGATGATGCCGGGGTTTGGAGGCAGTGCTCTGGGATCGGCTTAGAGGGAGCCGGAGTTTGTGGGGATGGGGAAGACACTAATTAATTAGCTGGTTCAAGTAACCGTATCCTTGGTAATGGACAGGCACGCACAGAAATGCACACATATATATAGGATCACTATAAGCCGGTTAGGAGAGGCATTGAGAGTCCAGGTTCCAGGTGCTTTCTCATCAACTCTCCCATCATGAAGAACCTCATTCTGTCTGTCGTTGTTGGCTTCGCCCAGCTGAATGGGCTGTCTCACGCCCGGAGCTCCTCCATCTCCTCCACCGCTTCAGCTACATCCAGCAGTGTCGACATCCCGACCGGCATACCCATCATTGGCGACTATGATGGCGCCTACCGTCCCCAGGTCCACTTCTCTCCCCCAGCACTTCATGAACGACCCCAATGGCATGTTTCGTGATAGCAACGGCACCTGGCATCTGTACTACCAGTACAACCCCAGTGGCGTTGTCGCAGGCAATCAGCACTGGGGGCATGCGACGTCGGAGGACCTGTACCACTGGACTAACCAGCCCATTGCTCTGTTCCCGCCCGAGGACGATGTCTTCATTTTCTCGGGGAGTGCGGTTGTCGATGTGAACAACACGTCGGGCTTCTTTCCGGACCAGGACAATGGCGTTGTTGCCATCTATGTGAGTCGCATAAACCAGTGAATTGAATTGATCTTGGATGGACGTTGAATTGACTCACATGAGTAGACTCTGGCCGCATACCCAGATGGAAACCCTGGCCCACAGACTCAGGCCATCGCCTACTCGCGAGACGGAGGATACACTTTCACGCCTTACAAGGAAAATCCCGTCATCGACAGCACCTCGTCACAATTCCGCGACCCCAAAGTCATTCGCCACGAAGACGAATGGGTCATGGTTGTCGCCTACCCCACGACTTTGCCATTGGCATCTTCACGTCGCCGGACCTGAAGGACTGGACCGCCACGAGCAACTTTCATACCACGGGCTCCTCGGTCTGCAGTACGAGTGCCCGAACATGATCCGCATCCCGTACGTGGACGAGGATGGCGAGAAGCAGGATGACATGTGGCTCATGGCCATCAGCATCAACCCCGGAGCGCCGCTCGGAGGCTCCATCACCGAGTACCACCCGGGCACGTTCAACGGCACCCACTTCGAGGCTGTCGACGCGGCTGCTCGAATCGCCGACTTTGGCAAAGACAACTACGCCGGACAGTGGTTCTACGGCCTTTCCGAGGATGAGTACCCCGTGTCTCTTGCCTGGGCGTCCAACTGGCAGTACACACAAGTGGTTCCCACGGGCAGCGAGGGCTGGCGCAGCGTCATGAGTCTTCCCGTGAGAACTACCTGACCAGGACGGAGCGCATCGGCTGGAAGCTGGTCTCGAGACCTTATGACCTGAGCCCCATCATGGGCCGTGAGCTCGCCTCCAACGACAGCTTCGGCAACGGCACCCTCACGGTAGACTACTCAGACGTCGAATCGCAGGCGCTCTACTGGGAGGTCAACGTAACGGGCATCCCGGACAGCGGCATTTCAGCAACGGCGACCATGAACTTTACCTTCTTGAGCCCCTTGACAGGCGAGTACATCAACGGCGGCTACTACCTCGGCGGTGACACGCCCTTCTTCATCAACCGCGGCGGCGCCCGGGGCTTCGACAACGTCTTCTTCACGGACAAGTTCTCGACCAACAGCTTGCTGACGAACCGCGACTCGTGGAGTTTCAGCGGTGTGATTGATCGGTCGATTCTCGAGGTCTTCATCGACGGGGGCGTGGACAGCGCGACGAACACATTCTTCACCACGCAGCCGCTGTCGCTAATGGTCTTTAGCACGGCGGACTTGCCGGGGATGTCGAGGTCAGCCTGAAGGTTCATTCTCTAGAGAGTGCGTGGGCGGATATGAAGGATGAGGATGATGGGTTGGTGTATGGCAACTTGACTACGAGCTCATAGGGTAATGTTTCTGTTGTAATTTATCTCAGGCTCATATTATGCTTGCCTTGCAGCAATATTAACTCGAGATTAGAGAAGGTAAACATCTAGCTCACAGATTAGAATCAATCACGGCCAGAATAAGAAGAAGAAGAGGCTTAGCCAGACCGAGTGACTCGGAAGGTTCAGCTAGCATCTGAACCACCTTAACCATAAGAAGTTCGGCGTCTTGTCATATGGTATAACAATTTGATCAATTTGGTAACCTATCAACATGCCTAGCTTACACAATACATGATCCCATTCCCATTGCTCAGGCTTATCCATCCTGCCAACCCAACCATTCTACTCCACCAGCTCAATCAACATGGCCTCCAAGAACTGCTTCTGCTCATTAAGAAACTTCCTCGACTCGCCAACATTGAACATCTGACCAGAGCCCTCTTGCTTGCGCAACTTCTTTGACTGGGCCCGCACGCGCTCTTCGAGAACCTCCAGGCGATATTGCGCATACTGGTAGTAAAGCTGCGAAAGGTCGCTGATAGCACGGACGCCCGTAAGCACAATCTCGTCCCTGATGAGAGGGTCCTTAGGGCGGAAGGATGTGACCATGGAGATGCGCCCGGGCACCCATGGCCTTGAGAGCCTGGTGCTCAATGTACCTCCCCTGCATAATCACAGCAGTACCCTGGTAGTTCATTAGTGAGTTATAGAGACAGGGAGATGGGCGACTTACCATTGCTGGGCCCCGAACCTTCATGATCTCTCCGCTTCCAGTCCGGATGGCCGTCTCGCCCCCAACCATGCCCGTGCAGTCCGAAAGCATGGTGACACAGACAAAGGGATAACTGTCGTGATGCCATGCAAAAGCGGGAGAATCGTTCTTTTCGCTCTCGTCGTTGGCTTGCGAGATGTTTGTGTCGTTGTTGATGGAGACGTTGAGATGGCCGACGTCAAAGTCAATGGCAGGGACCAGCTCGACGCCGGCAACTCTAGAGATGGCACTGAGAATCTCGGGGCTATGCCAAGCAGCAAACGTGAAAGGAGCCAGTCTAACACTGATCAGAAGTGTAAGTTGATACAACGAACACGACGGACTTACCGAGGGCCAAATCCTCGAATCATGTTCTTGGCAAAGTCGGAAGAATACTGGCAGGTTTCGAGGACAGGCTGGCTGAAGATCTCAGCCCTCATCTGCCGGACCGCCCCAGGTGTGAAGATGGAAAAGGGTTCCGAGACGGCAGTGTCAGAGATGCCCTGGCCCTCGAGGCCAATCTCCCCATTGTGAATATCTTGGTGGGATGCACAATGTTCAAGTGCTTCTTGGGATCAAAGGGAACCTTGTCGGCCTTTCCCTCATCAGTGATGTATTGGGGAAGGTCGTGTATCGGGCGAGTTGGCCCCTTGATCTTAGGCCCGACGGGGGCTGGCGGGGCAGAGGGCATCATGCCGTGGGTTGCCATATTGACGTGTGTAAAAAGGCGAGGTGGGAGACAGACTTGAGATGGTGATTACATGGGTTTGGTATCAAAATGCTAGTTGCTATACTGATCTAAGAAATCACCGCTGAAGGGAACGGTGCTATTCAGAAGTTTATACCTTGAAGTCTCGCCGCTTGTAAAACTAGGTGACATCCGGGGAGCTGCATGGGTTGAGAAATGTTTACTAGATTGGGTAATGGCTTGGGGAACCACATGACGATGAAGTACACCAGGCCTGAAATGGAAATTTCAAGGAGAGCAGCCCTCTACCACATCAATCGGCGGCAAGTGGATGTTCTTATGATATCCAGTGTTACATGAATCTGATTTACATGAGCTCATCTCGTCGTCATTGCTTGATCGTACCCAAAGCTGAAAGTTCAATTTGCAAGTGTTCGTGTTGGTACCTAAGTGATATCGAGAGGGCCGCCCAGTTCCCGCCAACACAACCGACGCTAGGGCTCCAAGATTATAGTAGAAATAACCTTCCTTCCTCTCTGAAAACAATCGCAACGAAACCGATACGTGCAGGAGAATGGGACATCCCAGATTACTCCAGGCCAGCTAGCTTATCACATTACCCGGAGTTTGCCACGCACGTCGGCTGTTTTATACCGTACTGGAAAGTGGCGGCTTTGGCCTGCCTAATCAACCCAGCCGGGCATGCATCACATGCACCTCGTACGCCACGGCGGACATCAGTTGCCTTAAATGTGGGATGTCTTCTTTACGGTGTTGAAGCAGTTTTCATCCTCTATGCGGATATCTCAGGGAAACCTCGAGTCTCAGGCACTGCTTGAGATCGTATCAGAAAAACAGTTCAGAGTGAAGAAGCCTCGCTAATATTAGTGCCAAGTTGTGACTACTCCATCTTGATCGTGTTAGATTACACCAATTTGCTAGCATGAGAACAAAGGATCTGTTTCAACATAAGGTACGGATTTTTTTGGTGGAAATACTCTTTACATCCCCAGAAAGCTGTTCTAGTCTGTAATTGTTAATATTGTATTATCAATTTGCGAAATTGACCGGATGAGAAACGAAATTGGCTTACTGCCGACTTGTAATGTATCCCAGAGATACCCGATGATGTTTGTTTTCAGGCAACATCTTAAACACTGCCCGACTAAACTGCATTTAGGCCAATACATATGACGCGTGACAACGACCTTCTTAGTTTTTCATTTCAACAGGGCAATGACCTGGTGTTTAACCATCTCAGAGCTCCGTGTTCGTGGCGCCAAGCGCGGCACCTGTTATCATTCCTTCACCGAGCACATCAAACGTATCACCTGAAATAACCACAGAAATCTATCTGAACCTCCCGATAATGAGTTCTTCTTATCCAGAGTATATACTTGCTTCCTCTCAACTATTTCTCCAGAGACAGAGGTTTTGGCACCGAGTTCCGTCGCCAGGAGCTTCCAGCCCCTAACCACGTCGTATAAGTACCCCACTAAATCAGTCAGAAAGCAACAAAGCGAAATTGCCCCCGTGGCCTAATGGTTAAGGCGCCTGCCTTCTAAGCAGGAGATTGCCAGTTCAACCCTGGCCGGGGGCTTGGTTTTTGCTTCGTTTTGTCACTTTCTGATCTGCGCATGGTGACACTTAATCCACTGAACATTGGGAAAATGGTTTGCAATGAATGATAGCAAGCTCACCTAGCAAATACGTGATCTCTTTTTTATTTCTTCATTCTCTATAGACCCGACGACTCTTGACCATGCGGTTCTTACTTGGCGTCCTGGTGTCTGTCCTGCTAGTATATATATGTACGTGCATCGCCCATGATTGATCAAGATCCGAAAGTGGCAATTATAATGAGTGCCACCCTTAAGATTGCTTGAGTTGACCCAGTTATTCTTTATCTGTAGATAGTTATATTCTCGTAAGCAAAAAACTGCAACATTGTCTAACATCGTCGAATAGACATCATTCGAAGGCCAGTTGGACCAGACAAGCTCCGAGATACAGTTCGGGGTTCGTAGCAGTACGATACAGGGTACCTAAGCCAGCTCAAACTGGCAGTCAACGTCCTAACCCGTGGGAAGTTGGGATCGGAAAGTAAAAAGAGATGCAATAATGCAGAGGCCGAGGCGAACCCCGGCGGCTGGGTTTAGATAACCGGAACGCATTTCCAAAGGAGGCCTAGTTGACACTTCTTCGACAGTGGCAGGAGTCTCGACAAGCTCATGCTTTCCCTCTTCCATTCACCCAAGTACAAGTAGCGGGGACGTATAGTCCCGGATTACAATTTGCGAGTTAGAATGTCAAGGTTTGTCGTTCTGCTACAGTAGATGCATTTCCAATGATTCACCAACGCGATTATAGCCTATCCGCAACCTTGATATAGTGCCTAGTAGTGATAACTAGCATGACTCACAGGAACAAAGTAAGACTAGCCAGTGTCTCATGGTATTCACTATCTCGACCAAACCTCCCACAACAATCAAGAGTATCATGGTTGGAGCTTCGAGGTCTTGGTGATAGAATCTGGCACAACTCTGCGTGGTCGCGAGATGGGCTTTTTATATTTTTATCCTGGCCACCACGGTTAGTCTGCTTGACGGTTCGTGTGCTTGTCTCCGTGGGCAAACAGAACTGAAGCAGAGACTTGACTTATCGAACAAATAAAGCCTGAGATTAGAGCTCATTGTCAATTGTAGTCTAATACGCCAAGGCGATCAATTGGCGTATTCGTTCTTCCGCTCCGAGTGTCTTGGCTGTGTCTACAATATTCTCTGTTCTATATACATTTCAACAATAGGCTATCCTCATCGAACCAGTTGCTAGCCACAGATGAACGGCTGTTTCTCCCAGACCCTACTGCTGTGGCTTTCGAACTCTAGATACTCAAAGCGAGAGCCTCGCATCTCCTCATGTGTGCACTATTTGACGAGGTTGATGTCAAGTTTTGAGTGTGGGTATATTGAAGACGTGGAAAGACAGGAAGACTACCGGCCGGGAGGCTACCATCCTATTCAAATCGATGACCGTCTTCACAAGCGATTCCGTATAGTACACAAGCGATACCGTATAGTACACAAGCTTGGCCACGGCGCATTTTCGACGGCCTGGCTCGCTCTTGACGAGCAAACATCGAAGTATGTCGCCGTCAAAAGTCGGAACCGCAGATGCAGACAGGCGAGAGGCAGACATTCTGTCTCAGCTCACGACAGGAGTCGCTGCTTGTAACTCCACCGAAGACAAAGCGTCGATGATCCCTATGGCCATTGATCGTTTCAGTCTAGATGGTCCTGATCGGACTCATTCTTGTTTTGTGGCAGTCCCCGGCAAGATGCAGCCTGATGGATGCGAAAGAGGCGTCAGATTCGAGACTTTTCCAGCTCGATCTTGCCCGGTCTCTGGCTGCCCAGCTTGTCATGGCTATCTCTCTTGTTCACTCGCAAGGGTATGCTCATGGAGGTGAGTGTTCCTTACCTTCAGTTCTGCCTCTCTGGAACTCTAATAACGCCCTCGCTCAGACCTTCATCTTGGCAACCTCCTTCTCCAGCTGCCATCTTCTCTCAACAACCTCTCAGTGGAGCAGTTGTATGCTAACTTTGGGGCCCGGAGCCAGAGCCTGTCGTCCGCCTCGACGGAAAAGTAACCTCTTTGGCATCCGGGGTTCCTTCGCACGCTATCCCGCCCGTGTGGCTAGGCGTAGCAAGCGATGAAATTATCCTTGACGAGGCGAAGCTGTTACTTAGCGATTTTGGTGTCGCATTTCGCCCGTTAGATATGGACCGCTTTGAATCGTATACACCCTTGTGATACGGCCGCCTGAGGCGCACTTCGAGCCGATGATTCCTCTTTCATATGCGTCGGATATATGGAGTCTCGGCTGCACTATCTTCGACTTACTTGCCCATAGGTCCCTGATCGACGGCATCCTCACGGCTCAGCAAGTTCACTTACAAGGTGCTCTACCGTCCGAGTGGTGGCAGAAGTGGGAGCAGCGGTTCAAATGGTTCGACGAAGGGAAGACCGCTCAGCAACGAGCGTGACATGTGGACTTGGGAAAGACGGTTCGAGCGATGGACACAGGAGCCGAGACGCTCTTGCGGTATGAATGTTATCAGCGAGGAGGAGAGAGTGACACTGCTTGAGTTGTTACACTGGATGCTCGCATGGAGGCCTAGGAGCGGCCAAATGCAGAGGAGGTTTTAGACACGGCTTGGATGAAGCGGTAGGCTCTGCCGGCGTACGAGGAGAGTCGGAGTATTTCCGTAGGCGGGGAGATTCCCAAAGTAGGCACCTTAACTTAACGATGGGAGGGCAAAAGAATAGCCACAGGTTGTTCGGTTTCACTAGAAGTTGACCGATCTAGAAGCGGGTGCCGCGTTTGTCGTCATGTGATGGTAGCGTGGATGCATGGAAGTTGGAGATGACCAGCTGTGCGTGTGATCTCAAATGCTAGCAGCGAGGAAGGCGGCACTAGCTCCCCAGCATCGTCTTGACCGCCGCAGAGACAACAAATGCGACGCTACGGGGCGTTTTGATCGGAAACTTCCTGATGATTACAGACAGCAAACGAGCACTGGAGAGAGACGAGCACGGTAGGTTGTGGCCGGGATGGATGGCCTCCACTGCCAAGGCCCGGGCCACCCTAGTTTATTTACTACGCAGCGGTATCTGGCACGGACACAATACGTCGACCAACATATATCTAGAAGTCAGCGTCATCATCCATCCTCGAGCGTCCCGTCAGCATCGGCACATGAGAGGAAACAGGACTCGGGCCCGTCGACGAACGCTCATCAAAGTCTCAAGCCACACACAGCCAGAGTTCTTGTTCAGGTGTCCACACGCCGACGGCTTTCTTCCCTGTCTGTCTCAGGTACTAGCTCCACGCGACCAAGACAAGCCTCGTCCACTCAAGGCACGAGCCGGAGCCCACTCCGCTGCCACCGATCCGAACTGCACCTATTCGATGGGCCTGGGAACCGCCTCCAGCGCCTTGGAAGCCCCTAAAGCCCCTAAGAGCCCCTAAGAGGATCCCCGCGCGCCAGAAGATCCGGGCCTCCACCGCCTCCACCCATCATTATCATTATCCTCCACCCACTACCACGGGACAATACGAAGGACACGGCTCCATCCTCAAATTCCCCATCATGCCCCTTCTCGTCCCCAGCCCATCGACACACCATCATCGTCCTCTACGTCCTCTACGTCCTCTACGTCCTCTACATCCTCTCCGTCTCCTCCGTCCGCCCCTCCCATCCGCTCCTCCTCCTCCTCCAACTTTCCCGTCGCCTCTCCCGCCAGTTCCAACCGCGACGCCCTCCCCTGCTGCTCCCCGGCCTCTCCGACCTCCCTGGCCGTCCACAACCCATACCGCCCCTTCGACAACAACGTCTACTACAGCTACTACAACCACCCCTAGCCAGTCCACCGTCGCTTCAAGAACTCCGCCAGCTTCATCGTCCTCGCCATCATCAGCAGCAGTAGCACCACCACCACCACTACCGCCACCGCGAGCAGCAGACATAACATCTCGAACTGGCCAAGCGGCAGCCGGCTCGTCGTCCTCTGCTGCGCGGTCCCTGACCGACGACGAAACCGACGACGACATCGAAATGGAGCCCATCACCGGCCATCGCCGCCGGAGCAGCCTCATGAACCCCGTAGGTAGCCAACCCGGCCCCTCCAGCCGATCGCGCACTCCCAATGCCACTGGCAGAAGCGCCCTGGACGATTCCAAAATTTCCGAGGAAAGCGCCGGTGCCGATGGCTTCGCGAACCGCCACGACGACACGGGAGATGAGAGCTACACCGACGAGGATCTGCAAGACGACGAAGAGACGGGCTTGACGACGGGGAAGCACAGAAAGCAAAAGAAACGCCAGAGGCACACTCAGTTGGACCAGCGCATTGCCAGAGAGAGAAGAACAACCTCTCCGCCGAGGAGCGCAAGGAGGCTGACACGGACGTCGCTCAAGAGATTGATCATCAATGGCGTATTGATCTTGCTTTGGTATCTCTTTTCGCTATCCATCTCCTTGGTACGCCCCCGATGCTATACTCGCCATCGTTGAGCCAGATATACTGACATTGCAACCATTAGTACAACAAATGGATGTTCGACAAGGATCGCCTTAACTTTGCTTTCCCCTCTTCACTACATGCATGCACATGGTGGTGCAGTTCGTCCTCTCCGGTGCCGTCCTCTTCTTCGTGCCATCCCTACGGCCGAATCATGGACGCAACTTAGACATGTCCGAGTCAAGCCTCCTGGCATGACCAAGATGTTCTACATTACCAGGATTGGGCCGTGTGGTGCTGCTACAGGTCTGGACATTGGCCTGGGCAACACATCTCTCAAGTTCATCAGCCTCACGTTCTACAGTACGTATCCCTCTTCATTTTCTGCTCTTTGCCAACCCATCCCCATGCTGACTTAACTACCCAGCCATGTGTAAATCCTCCTCCCTCGCCTTCGTTCTCATCTTCGCGTTTTCTTCCGTCTCGAGGTTCCAACCTGGCGCCTCGTCGGTATCATTGCAACCATGACCCTCGGTGTCGTTCTCATGGTTTTCGGCGAGGTCGAATTCAAGTTTGGCGGGTTCATGCTCGTCATCTCTGCCGCCTTCTTTTCGGGCTTCCGCTGGGGCCTGACGCAGATCCTCCTCCTCCGCAACCCCACCACCTCAAATCCCTTCTCGAGCATCTTCTACCTCACGCCCGTCATGTTCTTCGTCCTTCTTGCGCTTGCCATCCCTGTTGAGGGTTTCGGCAACCTCATCGAGGGCTTCAAGGTGCTCAGCAATGAGTGGGGTGCCGTCCTTGCTCCTCTCTTCCTGCTCTTCCCCGGCTGCTTGGCCTTCTGCATGACCGCGTCCGAGTTCGCCCTGCTGCAGCGCACATCGGTCGTCACCCTTTCTATTGCCGGCATCTTCAAGGAGGTTGTAACCATTTCCGCCGCCTCCGTTGTGTTCCACGACAAACTCACTATCATCAACGTCATTGGCCTGCTCACTACGCTGATCGCCATTGTTGCCTACAACTACATCAAGATCTCAAAGATGCGCCAGGAAGCTCAGCACAATGTCCACGATCGGCACATTCAAGAGGATGATGTCTCCATCCGGAGCCGCAGCAGCACCAGCAGCGATGTGAACGAAGACCGGCATGACGGCCCCGAGGAGAGCGCTGGGCTGTTGCACCGCAGCGAGGACCGACATGACACATTAGTCACTTCTGAAAGTGACTTCCAACCGTTAGTCGAGCCGTTATCAGCTTCGGACGAGCACAAATCTCGCCGATCCGACTGAGCATTCCTTTTGTGTATTGTGAACAGTTCCCATTTTCCCCAGCATGGCTCATCAGGCGTAACGTATCCTCGGAGACTCTCGTAATTTTCATTTTGTATTAGTAGACCAGGCATCATGTCAGATATAACGGATGGGATTGATACATGGGGGTTAGGTCGTATCTTGGGTTGGCAGCTTTGTACAGTGACGGAAAGACAGGTCAACATCACATCGGTTGGACACGTGTGGATTAGAGAGTCTGGCATGTTTTGGCTCATGCTCGGCACCACTGAGATACCCAATACTAGTTTCGCTACAAAGAGCTTTGGATGTCGATTCCTCGCGTGCCCGTCGTGTACACTGTGGGGATGTATGTATGTACGTATATATGTCTATTGATTTTGAGCGTCTACTTCCACCA
>JAULBG010000019.1:0-40365 GCA_030864175.1 Neonectria faginata | reverse complement strand
CTCCTAGTATCCACAGTACTGGCCGTCGCACATACCAGCCGAGTCGTGAAAGGAGAGGTGTTCGATTGAGGGCTGTAAACTATGTGCATACATTTCCGTCAGCAGACTGCAATGGCACATTCTCGGCCTGGGTTCCCCAGAGACGGGGTATTGGAACTGACGGGCAGTGAGATTGCATCCATGCGTAAGTAGCAACCTCGCAGCGGAGCTTTTCCTCGGCGTTGCCCGGATGTGTTGATTCGCCAATCTTGTATGGTAAGGGAAACCGGATTATGGCCTTCTTTTACGACAGCTTTTCGAGGACGTCATCTTCTTCGTCTAAAGCTTCTGACAGTGATATTTTGCCAGCGAGGAGTGGAAGTGATGTAGATGGAGCGGGAGAAAGAGTGCCAAGAGACTCGCGATGGTGGTTCGAAGACGAGGGGCTCGCAAAGATGCAAAGGCTGCCTTTAGCTGCCGTCTGGCCGCGGCCACCCTGATTTTGCTCTATAATCAGCTCGATCCATATAGAATAGTAACAACACGGTTCGCCATACCAATGAGCTCCTGTTCTATTGGCTGCGATGCAGGCCAGCTTGATAAGCGGACTAGATTGAAGAACACCTATTTCTCATCATCTAGGACAGTATGAATGCGGGGGATCAATCGTGTAGGTGCTCGAAAAGCCGAGGTTCTATGCACAATCGAAGCATGGGGTACAAGGTCTGCGTACTGACTTGGCGCAAACTTTCACCATCGGGGATCTGTACAGTCCTCTGATCTGCGAAAAGTGCGCGCTGTGTGGTGAATTCGGGGGGTTTGTATTCTATAGAAGAGAAGCGAGTTAAACGCCCAAAACTCTTGGTAGCTGCACAGCTGGCTACTGTAAAACTACGACTACTCGGCATCCTCGACCAAGACTCAGCCCAGAAAGTTCTGGGACGGAGTGAGCAGGCAAGCCAACGTTTCATGGCGTCGACAGCTTTCCCATGGTACGATCCAGACCGCGGTGAGGTTGAGAGTGGTATGAGTTGCAAGAGATGTCAAGTCGGATTGGAGAATCTGCTTGTTCGTAGCGATAATCGAGATCGTGTGTTTTCGAGATCTAGTTATCCATCTCATTTTTCATCCTGTCTCGAAGCATAGAATTTATGGGAATAAAGCAAAGGCGGGATGAGGCTTGTGCAGGAGCCCGAGTTCACTCGCCGCTGTGGGTATTTTAGTTCATTGGTTAGTGATGGCCTACCAAGATAATACAACAACAGGACTAATGAACATAGTGCGTCAGTTTAGTGGACCGATGCGATGACATATGATAAGCGTTTAATACTAGTATGAAGAGTACAGACAAGGAATCTTCAGTGGCTCTTGTTATTCTAGAATAGATCCGAAAAGTACTTCCTGGCAGCAGTGGGACAAATTCCATCTGTTTTACGCAACCACATGTGTACTTAATTACATGCCAGGTACACATAATGGTTTGGAGTGCCTTAGTTCCAGAGTGAGCATAAGAAGGCGTTAAAGACAACACATGTTAGCATGGGGATAGTTTAATATCAGAAAACGACCGACTCTCTAGGCCTCGAGAGAACTCAGCAGCTGACTTTGCTCGCCCAAGAGTGTATAAGAAAGTCTGAAAGTTAAATAGACCGCAGAGAGTCAGAAAATCATGGACAAAGTACAATAATCGCCAAGATTGCTCGATCCTCATGGAAAATCCAGTACATCGAGTCCGAGACCGCATCTGCCAACTTCTCCGATCTTCAATAATCGTCCCACGGCTTTTAAAGCATATCCACGAGGAAGGCCGGCGAGTAGGCATAGCCGATTTGGAGATCTGTCAGAGAGCCCTCCAGCGTCTACATGGTCTTGGGGTTTTGCATGGAGATGCTAATCGTCACAACTTCATCACCGGCTCTGGCCACGAGGCTGTGCTGATCGATTTCGAGAAAGCTACGGTAAACCTGGATGACAAGTCGCTGAACGAGGAGATGGTTGGTCTCGAAGAACACTATCTGAAGAAACCGGCCGCGGTGGAGGCTTCATCGTCGTAGAATAGCGATATAACCCGCTGCTCTTAGATATGGGGTTTCGTGTGACTTGGCAGTGGTAAGAGACGTGTCTTACGTTCGTGTCTGTCAGACTAGTATTGGACAGTCCCTTTTCCACAAGTTGCGTCTCTTGACGTCCACGCCAGCGAACAGGATATTAACTTGGTCTGTCTTGCACTCTCTATTAGTGTGGAAATCACTTTCTGTGTTCATACATCTATTTCTAAGAATTTTCGTACGCTGAACCATAAATGCATGCAAAAATGAGGCTGTATCAGACGCCACGAGTTGGTTCGTAATCGAGGTTATCAACGGGTAGCTCAAGATGCATTGGTAAACTAGGGCGTTTCTCTTCATGATAGTAGGCAAGACAGTACTGGTCTTGAATTTGAGTACTAAAAGGTACGGGTGACGCTTTATACATGTCCATCAACCCAAAGGTGCATCAGATGACCTCCGGTAGACCGGCGCTGATGTGGGATAGAATCCCGGTGTCGCGTTGAAGCCGGGTGATGCTGGACAAGGAAGTTCGATGTTAAATCTATCACGGAGAAACGCTCTCATATTGTTTCGGTCATGGTGGATTCGATTTAATTGACAATCCCTGGTCCGTCCTGCTGACTGTCTCTATCTGTGTTGTTCGCCTCCTGTGCTGCCCTAGCTCCTGAGCGGGCGATCTCATGAATGGGAGGCTTTAAGCTTGGAGGCATTAGCAGAGACACTGCCTTGGAGCCTTGGTGATTTCACCTCCATTCTTCTGGGTATCGGGCTAGTGTTAAATGTTCTATCGCTCCTCTGCCCGCACTGGTAGATGGCCGTTCTTTTGCCCTCTTCGCACATTACGTCAGGACAGAAGCAGGTGATGACCACTACTATTTTCGACGTATTAGTAGAATCTTGTTAGTGATGGCTACTATAGATTCACCAGTGTTTCGTGAACTCTTTGCAAAGGATTCTCAATTTCAAGGCGTCTGTCTTTGTTAGGGTTACCGCTATTGCCTTGTCATGGGATGATATTGTATTAGCATCATTATATCAAAATGAAGTCTGCTGTCCTTGGTTTGTAGAGTTGTCGCTGACCCTCAGCCAGCCGAAACACTTCCTGGTGCGTGGCATCGACACAATCGGCACAGTCTCGGCGCTCCCTGGGTCAGAATGCGCTAGACGGCCCTCGTCGGAGAAGGCAAAGAGGTTGTCTAGCGCCTCATCCTGGGTCCGAGGATTCGCGTGGACCCGAATCGGTGTTGACGTAACGGCGGCCTGTGCGATAGCTACCTCCATCACCTAGAAGATGGCAGTGTTCTGGCACTCCCGCTGGGCGGCATAGTAGTGATGGAAGTCGGGAGGGTCCGCATCCTAGAACTAAGAGAAGGGAGTTGGCCTGAGAGGTCTCCGTGGAGTTGTTTCTTGGCAGCACTTACCACCTTTAAAGCAAGGGGAATCGTTTGTGCGAGGTGGGAGTAGGGAGTCGACTCACGCGCATGCAATTACCTATCTATTAATGCTACATAACTTACCCATGTCTTTCTGCTAATGCAACTCACTCAAGCTTGTCGGAACATGGTTTCGCCTCTGCGCCAGAGACTGGTTTGCGAACTGCACCACGAGACCTCAATGAAGCGGCTCTTGATAGCTTTTCAGCTGCGGGCTCGGCAGCCTTGTCTCTTGCTGCACCGCACTCACATTCCCATCGGTTATTGATCACATCTTGGAGCAGAGGGTACTGGAAGCGATCAATGCTTTGAACCCAGAGGCCAAATTGCCACCACATGTGAAGACAGCAGAGGAAGCGAGCTAGAGCCAAGAAATATGGGGGCTGGCCTGATGTACAACTGGAAGACTTGGCGAAAGCTGACGCGAAGCACTTCCACGATAGCACGAAAACATAAACTGGGAAGACTTCTTGGCCGGCAATGCGCCCCGCTTCTGGTGAACATGCTTGGGTAGCATTGCTTTTATGCGCGCTTCCGGAGTCGCTCTTCCGATGGCAACGTTGAGACTGTTTTCGTTTGACAACAATGCGCGCACTCTGCACCTATCAAAGCTCATCCATTCTCCCGAGGACGATGAAGGCACAGCCAAGGCCATCCCCACCGTTGACGCTTCGGATCGCTTTCCCCTCGCAGTCAGGGTAGCGTTTAAGTACTAACGATAATGCCTTCATCATTTAGGGGAAGGCTGGCGCAATCACCGAGTTTGATAAGAAGGAACGTTCTACTCTATAGTTTTCTTCACTCTGTCCCCGATGGCACATTCGACCAAATGGGCCGGGGATTCGGGGACAATTGAATGGGATCCCTTTCGGAGGAACCCGTTCTGGGGGCGCTTAGAGAGGCTGGGTATGCAGACTGAAATATCCAAGTCTGATGGAACGGGGATACGGATACCGTTTCTCGGAGGTTTTACGTCGAGACTGTTACGGATGGTAAAGGGGTTCTGCTGGGAGGGGTGAAGGTGAGGAATTCGAGACACATGCAGCGTTTCGTGGGGCTTTAAAAGCCGTCCATAATATGCGGATGTCTCAGATACCACAAGAAAGGTCTTAATCGGATCTACGTTGGCTCTCTCGTTACAAAGAACATGCTCTACTGTCAGTCGCTGAGGAGCTCCGAAATTAATGAGACATGGCCAGAGAACTGTAAAGTCACCTTTTGATGCACAGGTCTTAGGAGAGAAGCGAGGAGTAATGAGGGTATTCCTAACAAATACCGCTATTGAGTAAAGTTAGTTCCGTACCAGAGAGAGCCATATACTAGCGTAGCAGTATCGCAGTCTATATCTTTATACAACACTCATGGATAGCCTCGCAACAGAACTCAGTCCTCGCACTTTCTTGTAGAAAAGTTCGGGGAGTGCAGAGTTCTTCTTTATTATTTTAGTGGGCCGTGGAGCCCTTAACCTTGCATTTCGGGCATCGGAAGCTAGTAACGGAGAGCTACAGTTTCCCGCTCCGTGTGAAGTGTCCACTTTGATCCATACTCAATGCAACGACGGGACTCAACACGACACAAACCCCCACTTAATACATCACCTTGCAGTCGTTGAAATTTAAGTTCAATGCTCTACTACTCTACTACCTTTGAGGATGTAACTGCACCTACGTGAGCTGCCTTGGCAGTTGACGGAATCACATTCCCTTGTCTCTAATTGAAACAAGCCACACAAGCAATCGACGCATTTCGTAAACCAAGGGCGATGGGCCTGCTGGAACAGGCACACAAAGTATATAAAGTCAACACCTCGCCATTAGTATTCAACTTCCTCATCACTATTAAGCTTTCTGCATAACAACAGTTCAGCGTGGGCTTGAACCCCCATCATTTGCGAAATGCTACCTTCGATTTCAGAGAAGCTTCCAGCTACTAGCTATAAGCTCTCGTTGGCATTACCTCTGTTCATTGGAGGGCTAGTGAGTTACCACAACACAAAATCGCTAGAAACCAACAACCAATGCTCATTGCAACTTTCTAGGCTATCAGCTACTATCTCATCATCTTGCCGATCTACAATGTCTTCTTCCATCCTCTTCGGAAATTCCCTGGTCCAAAGCTATGGGCAGCCTCGCCCCTTCCTTGGTTGAGCACATACGTGAAAGGTAGAATACATCAGGTCTCCTTGGAATTTCACGATAAGTATGGCCCAGTGGTACGAGTCGGGCCAAATGAACTCTCCTTCACCCATCCAGAAGCCTGGACCGCAGTGATGGGCCACCGCCGGTCTGGGCAAGCTGAGAATGGCAAGGCGCCGTATTATCGCAACGATCAAATCCATTCCATCGTCGGTGCCGATCGTCAAGACCACACACGCATGCGCCGAATCCTATCCCACGGTTTCTCGACTGCCTCAATGATAGAGCAACAACCAATGATCAGACGCTACATCAATCTCCTGATCCAACGACTGCATGAGAACTCCCATGGTGGAAGAACACCCGTGGACGTCGCTGCCTGGTTCAATTACACGACATTTGACATCATCGGTGATTTGTCGTTCGGGGAATCATTCGGTTGCCTTGAAAACTCCGCCATGCACCCGTGGGTTGCGCTCGTCTTTGCAAATGTGAGGACTACGGCTATCACCATGGCTTTAAGTCGCTTGGATTTCTTTGGCTTTCTCCTGCCCCTTTTCGTATCGCCGCAATTGATCAAACAGGCTGCGGATCATGCTCAGCTTACCAAAGACAAAGTGTCCAAGCGGCTGGCATCAGAAGAAACACGGCCAGACTTCATGCAGAACATGGCGACCGGGAAAGGCACTCTAGTAAGTGCCTTGGTCATTTTTATGCACGGTAGACGAGTCTGCTAACACCAGCTTTTAGTCAATGAGCCGCGAAGAAATTGACAAGAACGCTGAAACTCTCACTATTGCGGGGTCTGAGACTACAGCTACTACTCTGGCAGGCGCCATCTACATGATAGCAACACATCAAGCAGTCAAGGAAAAGCTGGAGGCTGAAATCAGGTCGTCATATACTAATGAAGAAGAGATCGACCTTCTAAACGCCGCAAAGCTGCCATACCTTGGGGCAGTGGTGGAAGAGACGCTGCGGATGTACCCCCCTGCGCCGAATGCACTTCCTAGGGTAACACCCCCTCAAGGAGATATTATACTTGGAGAATCGGTTCCTGGAAATGTGAGTGGGCTCCTGTCCTTCCTCAACTAGGAAACTATTCCGTACAAGGGGTTCCAAGTAAGCTAACTATGCCACAGGTTGTACTCGCCATTCCTCACTGGGCTATGTACCACAGCGAGAGAAACTTCAAGCGCCCCATGGAGTTTGTCCCGGACAGATGGCTTGGTGATCCTGAGTTCAGTTCGGATCGCAGGGACTGCATGAATGCGTTTTCTTTCGGTCCGCGGAATTGTATTGGCAAGAAGTAAGTGACACCCATGACCTTCCCTACGTTGAGATGGGTTCCTAACACCGCTTTCAGCCTTGCATATGCCGAGTTGAGAATGATTCTTGCCCGCGTGATGTGGAACTTCGATATCAAGCTAGCGGACCGGAGCAGAGACTGGATGAACCAAAGGTCATTTCTTGTATGGGACAAGGAAGGCCTGTATGTTCATCTTACACCCAGGGCATAAGGTCTGAAGTTGGATTCGCAGCGGTTGAGATGCAAAAAGAAGAGTATTAGTACCATCTGTTGGCTAGGCAGCCTGTCAGTCAACCTAAGCAATCGCATTTTCAGGTCTGATAGCTTGTAAACGTAACCATCATGCAGTCCCTTGGTGCCTCAATAAAATTCCAACTTTACTGAAGTTCATTCAATGGGATGCGGCCCTCGACTAGACGGTTTTGTGGCTTCCGGGGCATTGGTCGCACTTCGATAACCTTGTACAACCTGGATCCAATGTGAAGTTGCCTTTCTTGCTCATCGTAACCATGCAGAGCTATCACTAAGCTGTATAGCTGCTACCCAGGATTCTAGCAGAAACGATGCGGTGATTTGGAGCAATGGCGCTGTTGGCTCTACATATGGTATCGGGGAACATGCCAGATCTTTACTGTTTTACAGCGCCTTGTGGCTTGATTGGCAGATGTCTTTAGTGCCGGGGAGTGCGATAGAGGGCATACCATCGGAGCCCTTGTGAGTACTTCTCATCACAAGGAGCCATTCTCGATGCGCTGGCTGTCGGTGTCCAGTTATTTATTCATGAGGAAAGGACAATTAGCTGGGTCTTAGAGCTGAAAATCGTGCATAGTGAATGGAGGTCGGAGCATTAATAGAAGGATTATTTGCCGAGAAGAAATCGACCAGTTCTCCAAGGCCAACATATCGGCCTAGAGGTTTGGTGCTTTTGAGACTGAGAGACTCTCGCATCATCTTACTGCCGTGGAGCAGGACTGGTCTGGTCATAAAGTGCTACATGTGGAAGATATTGAGGGCCCTCAAATCTAGGGCGTACATCTAAAACCTTGCAGGCAATACGGTAATGTTTGTAGTAGCTCAATTGTAAGTTGAACGAAATTCCAATCAAATTATTTTACCATGCTAGTGTATTCATTCACTTGCGTTAGACTTTTACTCGCCCATCGCCGTCTTGAGCCGGTTGAGCGAAGTGAATGACAGTGGGCAAGAGGCATGAAGGTCGTAATGGAATCAGTCCTTAGTAAAGACAGGGGCGAAAAACCGCCACTGAGATACCATGGATTGGTCCTGTTGGAACATTTTCCATGATTAGAAGAGGGATAGCAGTATAGCCTCTCCAGATAGAGAACAACGGTTCTGCTCTTGCGATTCAACTCCAACGGAAGGCTGTCGTCCGAAAGGTGGTTGCGATGTTTGCATTCTCTCCATGGTTTGTAGTGGCGGCGCTGCTGGGCTTCGGGTCGCTTTGCTGGAGGCGATTGTTGATCAGAATATGCACTATTTGCCTGGGAGTGGCAAGGGAGAATGGAATGATGAGGCGGAATGCGGGTGTTGGGACTCGCGTTTCGCCACGTCCCGAAGGCCTCGATGCTATTCTATAGTACAGATGCAATCGTCGTACAATATACACTCCCTCATTTTACACTGTTTTCACATCCAACGCACGGCCGCCGTGGTACAAAGTCTGCCCAGTTCCTTACGACATCAGTTCTTCCGTGATGGTTCCTCCCACCCGGCACGCTTTGCCTGCTCCTGACGGATCCAAGCCTGCTCTTCCTTGTAGGCGTCCATGGTCGTCACGGGCACGGTGCCCCATATCCTCCAGGGCCCGGCCTCGTACGTGGTCTCGCTGACTTGCCGCGACAGCACCACGTGCTCCACCTTCTGCTGCAGTCGGGTGCTGCCCGGGATCAGCTCGCCGCTCGATGCGTTGTACCGGGCGGCCTTCTGCGTGGAGCAGATGGCCACGACGGCCTGCTCGGTGAACATGTCCTTGTCGTGCGGGTTCACGTTGTGGACCTGGTGGGCGACGACGCGGGGGTAGAAGAGCCTCTTGTTGAAGCCGAGGAGCTCGAACGACGTGCGCTCGTTGGGTTTGCGGCGGTCGATGGCGGCGCTCAGCTTCTTGGCGAAGTTGCCGAGGCAGATGTTGTTGATGGTGGCCTTGTCGCCGGCGGCAAAGGCCGCGAGCATCTCCGTGTACATGGCCTTTGCGGTCGGGGCGATCTTGCCGCGGGCGGCCTTCCACTTGGGCCGGGTCGTCCAGTTCGGCATCGACTTGAGCTTGAAGTTGAGGACGGAGATGGTCTCGATTCCCCAATGGAAGATGCGGTACCACTGGTAGGTGAGGAAGGTGCGGGGGTTTCGAGGGTATTGGGAGACGGGGAGAGGAACGAAGGTGCCTGGACAAGACAGCATGTTAGTTCAACTCTCCCCGCATGCATGCCATGGAGAACAAGGCCACCCACCAGGGAACAGAGGTCCGCCTCCGGACCGGAAGTACTCGTCGTTGGCCTGCCTCTGGATCTGCGACATGGTCATGACGTCCGTCTTCTTGGCTCCTCGCGAGCCGTCTTCTGCATCTCGCGGATCATCTGTCCTCGCGAGGGCATCGACGCCGCCCGGGTGAACTGGACGCCCACGAGGCACTTGCGAAGGCTCAGCGGGGAGAGGGCGCCGGGGCGCAGGAGGCGGGCCGGGCCCATTGCGACGGGAGAGGGCATTGCGTTTGGAGGTATCGGGATTCCGGCGTTACCGGCGGCGCTGGGTCATTGTCGAGCTTTGAAGCTGCATCCTTTCGGTTCGTGATGGGCCACTCGCTGCGGGTAAGAATTTCTCGAGCTCTGGTCGATGTGCGGATCAAAGGATGCCCCGGCTGCCGACGCACCGGGTTGCCCTGTGGGAATCATCCCGCTTTTGCGCGATGGCGGGGTTCAGGCAGCTCCGGATCTGCACAGGCTTGCACGTGCGAATTCTCAACTTCGTTTGGAAATCGTCACGATTGCGCTCCGTCAACGGCATCACGACTTCTCCGCCATCCAGCCTATCTCTCAGAATTGCCAAGGCGCACGCGCAAAGCTCCATCTTCCTCATTCACTCATCGAGCTCATGTTTGTCGAATCACGGTTAGCCAATTGGGCTCCGCGACAAGCCTGTCCCCGTCTTCCCACATTCTCCGTTGCATCATCACTTTCGCCATCATGCGGACGACGCCGTTTCTCCTCTCCAAAGGCATCCTTGGCCGGAGCATGGACGAGCTAAGACGAAGGACGCACATTGGTATTTCTCCTCTTGATCATTTGGTCTCAGCCCTGTTGCCTAACGTGCCTAGCCATGACGTTTGAAGCCATCAAAGGCGCTTCTACCCCACGGCCTCTGTACGACTTTAATACCCCCGAAATAGTCCGAGACTGCATCATCATGTCCGATAGGGCCATCGGCGGATACTCGGAGAGCAATCTTGAATACACAACTACCAGCGAAACGAAGACGACGTCCAAAACCTCCACCTCCGCCTCATCCTCCTCCGCCTCCGCCTCATCCTCCTCCAACACTCCCTCATCCTCCTCCAACACTCCCACATCCTTCGCCCGATTCCACGGCACCATATCAACCCGCCTCCCGACGAACCACCCCAGCATCGAGCGCACCGGCTTCGCTGGCTTCCGCACGCCCGACCAGCGCCCGACGCTCTTCGGCCGCGCCCTGTGGGACATCGACCCGTACGTCTACCTCGCCATGCGCGTCAAGTCGGACGGCCGCGCCTACTTCATCAACCTCCAGACCGAGAGCGTCGAGCCCTCGGACCTGCACCAGCACCGCCTGTTCGCCAAACGGCCCGGCCAGTGGGAGACGGTGCTCGTCAAGTGGAACGACTTCGTGCGCACCAATCACGGCTTCGTCATCGAGCCGCAGACCGAGATGCTGCGGCAGAAGGTCATGACCGTGGGCATCGGCCTGACGGACCGCACCGAGGGGCCCTTTGAGCTGTGCATCGAGAGGGTCTGGGCAACGAACAACGCCGCCGAAGGCGAGGTTGCCGATAAGTCGGACGAGAGCGAGTTGAGGAACCGCAAAGGCGAGAAGATTCGGTGGTAGACGGGTTTGCGGGCACGAGAACATGGGCTGGCGTATTTATAGTATTGGGAACCGATTTGAGGGTGGTCATGAAATGTTGCCTGTAGACCTTGTTACTCTTACCGATGAGGACAGCCCAGGACTTGTTAATCTATTACCTGTCTCATGTACAAATAAACAATTGTAAAGAACCCCAACCATGCTTCACTGCTCCGCCCTATGCACCTCTTGTCCCATTTTCGTACATCATCGCTCATAGCCCTCTAAGGCTAAACGACTCGGCCTTCTTCTGTAGCTCCACATACGCCGCTGCGTAATCCGCCGCGAGGACCATGTCCCCGGACAGCTTCATGACCATGGCCTTCTTCGCCATCATCTGGCACTGCTGATTTATATCCTCGATGGCAGTGTAGTGGTCAAACGACTTCTGCACTGCCGCGGCAGCCTTGGCCAGGTAGTCTTTGCGCTTCTGCGACTTGGCGTCGTGCTTTCCCGCGAGGCCCATGGTTGCGTCGGCTAGGTGGGAGTATAGCCGTGCGGTGAGGGCCGTCGCGTCGCACTCGAGGGATCGTGGGATGACTGCGATGAGTAGTTGAGATGCCGCCTCGAATTCGCCCAGGGAAACCAGGATGTTGGCGAGGGCGCCGATCGAATGCCATAGGGATAGAACAAGTCGGGCTCTCCAGGATATGCTCGTGGCTCGCATGACGATGGTGAAAGCTCTCTGTGGCCGTCCGGACTTGGTGAGAAGTGATGCCTTCAGCAACAAAAGCTTTACTCGGAGAGCCACGTCCTTCTTCTCGTGTCGCAGCTTCGCAATCATGGTGTCGACCTTGGCAAAGGCAGCTTGAAGGTCTCCTCGGCGGGTTAACCAGTCGATGTGGAGGGTGTCAGCGAGGAAGGCCAAGTCCGGCTCCAGGTCGTCCAACTTTGACTGCGTGATCTGAGATAGGAGTTGCTCCGCGCCGTCAAGATCGTTGTGGTGAAGGTCCCTCTTGAGCTTGATCATGCCTCTATACTTGTGCCAGTATTGGCTGGGCTTCCACGATCTCAGTGAGTTTTCATCCAGTGATTCCAACTTCTCCAAAGCCAGGTCGTATTTGCCCCGAGCCGTCAACAAGAGCGCAAGGCGGCAGGTGAGCTTGAGCTCGTCATCGAAGATGGAATGTCTCGCGTAGCAGCGCAAAAATACTTCGCAGTTGGTGAAGGAGAGGCTGGAAAGACCCAGTCGGTCCCATACCGCCGACGAAAGCGAGTTGCGACCCAAACATGGTCTTCATGTTCCTCTCGACGAGGACCTGCGAACTCCGGACCATGAACTCGAGAGCCGTCGCCACGCTGTCGCCGTTAACGAGTCCAAGCTTGGCTTCACTCATGAGCACGGAACTCCAGAGCGTCCACATTCCCGATTCCTTGGCCTTGACGCGAAGAAACGCCAGGCTCTCCTTGCCCGCCCCCAGCATGCTATTGGACTCCAAATCTTGGACGAGGTCGGGATGGGCACGGCCGTAGTGGAATAGCCAGTTCAGTGCAAAGTTCAAGCAAGTCATGTCGTGGTTTTCTCTCGCCGTCGAGACGGTCTCGAGCATGGCTGCGACTGCCTCCTTGTGGCAGCCAAAGTCGGCTTGGAGAACCGCCAAGTTCATCAGAGCGTATTGGTAAAATAGACGATCTCTGTTCTGCATTGTGTAGTCGAAGTATCGGTGCAAGAAGTCGAATGCGGTGGGATAATCTCCGCCCCGCCAGGAGTCGAGAAAGCTGCGTAGCGTTAGTTGAGGCCACACCAGAAGTTGACTGGGAGGCATACGTGAGATAATGCGTGAGGCTAGGGACCAGGAAGCTGTCGTTGAGAAGGTCGTGGAACTGATGCCGAATCTCAAGTGGTATCCTGTTTCCGTATCCTGCGGGATGTCAGTCAAGGCCACGCGCGATCATGGAAACATCACTCACTCTGCATCTGTCCAATCTGAAACTCGAGCAGAGTCTCGATGTCGTAGGTGCTGACAGCCAGTGTTTTGCTCTGGTCCCCCGTAAGCATGTCCCCATACGCCACAGATGCCAAATCCATGACGCCCTTGTGGTCCCAGTCCTCGTGCTCCCCGACGAGGAGGACGTTGTCGAAGCTGAGACGCCCGAAGCCTGGAACTTTCCGCTTCAAATAGGCAGCCGTGGGCTGGCGGTACCTCACAAAGTTCTTCCACAGTTCCGTGCAGTCATGGAACTGAAGTCGTTGAAACTCCAGGCGAGACCTACGGACGAAGATGCCCAGTGGCGAGTTCGGCGACAGCTTGATGCCTTCCTCCTCTTCCGGCTCGCCCAGCTGACGCCGTTCTTCCTTGCTCTTCGAGACCATGTCGATCAGGTTCTCGAAGAACTCGTGTAAGGCGTCGAGGGAGTTGATGCTCCAAAGCTTTGCGAGGAACTGGTCCCACATTTTGCGTCCCGGCATGCCCATTAGGAAGGGGTAGCTGCCGAGAAGCTTCTCAAAGTCTTTGATGGAGATGATCAGACCGACGGTACGTTCGGCTCTGTTCCATCGTGAAGCCTGGTCTGCAGGGGTTTTCGATGGTTCATGGTTCATGAAATGAGAGGTAACGAAGGAGAGGACGGGCAGGACGGCATCACTGGGGACAGCTCCTTCGGCGTAGAGCTCTACGAGGCCGAGTAGGCCGATCTTGGCCGGGTTCAGATAGCGTGCCATTGTAGTCGGGCCTGCCACACGCGTCTCAGCCAGTGCCCAGCGCCTTCGTGAAGACTACCAGTGGCGGGTGAAGCAGCCGGGGATTCGCGCCGGTCTGTGGAACACGTCAGCCACGGAGCGATCAGCGACGACGAGGTATTTGGCAGGAAGACAAGTACCAGCTTTCTCCTCTCATATCTCGACTCTTCATCAGTTGCGCATGCTCTAGGGTTCTGAGGCTGGTGGCCGATTCGTCGTGTCCAATTGCATTCGCGGACGCGTTGGTGTTGTTGTGGCGAGGCTCCCTCGGCATTTCTTCGGAAGATGCCCCATAGAAGCCGGAAGTCGGAAGCATCGGAGCCGGAGCCGGAGACGCATTCTCGTCTCCCGCCGCTTTCACTACGCCAAAGATGAGAAGTAGTTGATTGGCAACATAGAATTTAGATCAGTTATTGCATGCGTTCGCGGTCAAAAAATTCGGGCCGAAGGGTCCAAATTCCGGGCTACTTGAGGAACCAGCTATTGGACGTGTAAAGCGCGGCCCCATTTTGGCCTCCTTGAACTTTGAGGTACCTGTTGCGATATCCTGTCATGATACGACCTAACTACTAATAGGTCTCCATGATAACGCGAGGAGCCTCCTTTCCTCTGTCCTTCTTTCTTCTCCTCATGTTGTATACGACTAGCTCAATATGACCACGAACGTGATATGGGGAGATGCAGGTACAAGTTTTGAGCTGGAGAAATTTCTCTAGGTTTCAATTGTGTTACTGAGAACGTTGCCAATTGCTTGTGACGAATATTGAATGGCAACTGATCTTGAGAATTCCTCATGGCATCAAAATCAATAAAGGTAATACCGTTTCTGGCACTCCCACCTCATCGAGTTACTTGTGAACTTGAGTAAGCATCTACTCAAGAGAGATTCTTGGAATGTCCAGGCTCTTTGTTTGAGTGACTCCGTATGGCCGGGCAGAGACTAGTATTCATGGATGTATGTGATTTGGTGGATTAAGTTCAGTTTTGTATTGGTTACATCAGATGAGACTATCAACTTTGAAGTGATGGCTGCCTAACGCCAGCCTCGAGCGGCTGATAGACTGGATGCTAGACTGTTGAGCCAAAGGGTGGGTGAGATTGATGGGGCTGATGGGGGCTAAATTCAGGGGCCGATGAACAGCTGAGCCGAAGCTGAGCTGGGGAACAAAGAGGCAGCAAAAGCGGCCACCCATGCTGACTTACGTGTCGTTTGAGTCTCGTCTCAGGATACCAAAGAAAACAAATCATGTTGCTGCTAAGCCTTCTCGTCTCACAGAGATGTAGGATAAATCCTCAGTAAACGAGAAGGCGAGGAAACCATGTCCCAGAGAAAGATACTTCCACCCACCGTCTCCATGCTGATGCATTCCATCTGCTCCAAGCTCGACTCGCACGTCATGCCGCTGTGGTCTCCTTGGAGAGGTCAAGTACGGTGTGCGCTGAAAGCAGAACCCAGACGGCTGCAGCACTACCGTGCCACTGACAGTGTGTAAGCGACACTGTCCCGCGGCGCGCATTCCCCCCATTTTCATAAAGAAATGTCATGCCGTTGCAGAGTCCGGTGTCCTTGCCATAGAAAGTACGGACAGATTCTAAATAGCACATATAAGAGACCCGGCTTGTGTCTATCGCCAAGTAGCCTTCTTCCCTTCAGCTCAGGCGTGGTTTTTATAAAAGAGCCCTTTAACCCTTCGACATGCATCGCATCACAACGAAAGGATTCTTCATTTTTGTTGTTCTCTCGCACTATAAGACTGCTCTTTCATTATGGCTTCAGAGACACCATCGGCCATTTTTCTCCTCAGAGCCTTCCAGAGAGCTCCTCTTCCTGGACATGGGATTCTTCAAGTACTCAGCGGCAATCTCGAACAAAGGCACCATCTGAATCTCAAAGATCAGATTTTTCATTATATCCATATGTATCACCCGCGAATTAATGACCTCGATAACGTCGACGACATCCCCCCCAGATGAACGTCAAGCAGGCCGATGATTGTTATAACAAACAACCCCGATTTACGTCTGTCTATCGTCCGTTAAAGGGCCTTCGCGTCCTCACGTTCTCGAATATACTCTACATAATTGGCTCTACGAGAAGTGGTTCCATCCTTATCGAGGTGACATTGAGTGGGGGCAACCCATCGCTAAGATATATTTCGCCTACTCCGCTGCGATGAAAAGGTTGGATTCGGTAATTCACTAGAGCCGCTTGTTGACATGTTTGTCGAGCTGAATACCACAGTCTCAATCTTCTTTACACACTTCAAACTCCCTACGCACATCGTCCTCCCCACCTAAATGCCCTCTGATCAAATCTCGTATAGCAAAATGTCCGTATGCCTCTGCCAACTCGCATGCCCTTTGGCTATGGTGGCTATCCTCTTCCCGACAGCCGGCCTCATGATCGAGAAGGAGCTGGACTATGTCAAGCCTGCCATTCTCAGCCGCACCCTCCAAGGCAGTTCTTCCATTCTCCTCGGCGGGCTTGGCATGAACATCGGCGTCATGTCGTATTAAAAATTCCACAAGTGCGCCAAACCCATAGATGGCTGCGTATTGCAAGGCAGTTGCCCCCCCCCGTGTGGATCTGGCGCGGCGTTGACTTGTGCGTCGTGATCGACGAGATATCTCGCGACATCGAGTGATCCTTTCTTGACGGCATGCTGAAGCGCAGTGCCGCCCGGATGGCTCTCGGGGTGGGGTGCGGCATTGACGTCGGCGTGTTGCCGGACCAAAACTTTGACCCAGGCGAGATCTCCCTTTGAAGCAACAAATTGCAGGCACGTAGTTCCATCGAGAGAGGACGGCGGTACGTTGACATTAGCTCCGTTGTCAATAAGCAGCTGTGCAATATCGAAATGCTCTCCCATGAGAGCAAACTGCAGGGGCCGTCGCGCCACGCGTTTCGTTGCCCGGTGCGTTGACGTCGGCGCCGCCATTTTCGACTAGAAACTGTGCCGCCTCGGGATAGCCCAGAGCTGAAGCGACCTGCAAAGCGGTTGCTGCGACTGCATCTCTGGGGGGTAGGCCCATGACCGAAATCCGGACTTTTGTTGCGACATCCATGGGTTGGATTCCATGGTCAAATAAAACCTTGATCATATCAAGAGGGATGCGAGGATCAGCTAGACACCCGAATTCCCAGTAATCTTGCGGCAACGGGTGGATTCCAAAATCAAGCAACAGTTCCAATAATATCCGATCGCCTTCTCTCACCGCATAGTGCACCAGGGACATCCGTTCATGTCTTGATACCCATATCGAGTCATGCTGGCCATATCCAGCCTCCAATAGGCTGTGGACGATGTCATACTGCTCGTTCTGATCATTGAAACGCGTCTGCGAAACTTTCGAAAGCGCTACATATAGTGCAGAAGGACATTTATCTGACCGGTCGATTGCAGTTGTCGCGAATCCCCATCCACGAGGTCCTCGACAAGGACCGGGTCCCTTAGCCTGATTGCCAGTATCAGAGCTAAGGTTTCAGCATCGCTGGTGTTTTCACTGGGTGCCGACTGAGCTATGATTCTTTCAAAAATAGTCTCAAGCATTGTTCGACTCATGAGACTTCTGCAATTTGCGATTCCAAGTGCCAACGCGTCCAAAGGGTTTTCTCCTGCATCCAGGAGTGATTGTGTCTCCAAATCCGCGAACCCAATTTCAACGATAAGGTGATGTGTAGTGCATTCACTGTAGAAAAGAGCTGCCAGAGGTGTCATATGGTTGTCGTACCCTCTGACTGTTTCGATTGGAATCGGATGCGCACCAACATCTAGCAAAGCCTGGAAAAGTAGCCAGTTGCGCCGCCTTGAAAGAAGACATGCCACCAATGGCACGACGCAGCAACAGCTGCATGGGGCACCTCCAAGACCGCAAACCCAATCACTCTTCATGATGAGGTGATAGTCCAGCTCGTCCCATACTTTCAAAACCCCAAAAGCATTAGGATTGGCACCTCTTGCGACAAGACGGTAGATCAAATGAGCGTCTCCATATTCAGTTGCCACCACCAAGACATTGATACGATGTGCATGACCGCAATGACATCGCCCAAGATCGATTTCAAGTTCGGCATCTTATGCAAGAAGAAGATCGATCATCTCATTGTCACCTCGCCTGATTGCAGCTAGAGTGCAGTTTCTGGGACGGTTCCGAATTGTACCACGTCGTTGACGCTAAGCCCCTCATGAATGAGATATGTGGCCAACGAAGAATTGTCGTGAATGATTGCCATGTGTATGAGCCCAGTGTCCAGTTCAGAGATGTTCCGGAGAAACGCCTGAAGGTTCTCACCCTATACGCTCTCCAGATTTTCTATCGTCATGGTACTGAGAGCTGGAACAACGAGTTTCGCAACCAAAGCACTCGGCTGCACAGAGAGCAATGTGGCCGCACAATTGCAGGACATCAATAGCTCCCTCAGCACCTGTGGTGTGCAAAAGTCCAGGGCCTGCAGTAGCACCACGGATTGTAAATTCAAGGCACTTATCTCGTCTAGACTCTCAAACAGCCAATGCCATTCGTAGGGTCTGAGTTGCCTTAATACGCGAAAGAATTTCGGGTCTCGGCACACACTATGGTTGTAACTCGACAATAGTTGAGAACTCAACAAGAAGTCCTTTTGATTCATGGAGACCAGGATATCTTCGATTGTGGGCTTCTGCTGGTGATCTGACCATCCATCAACCGCCCCCGGGCTCCAAGCGGTGCAATAAGCCAAGAGCTCCAGGAGGCTGCTGATTAGATAGTTCTCGCCGGAGGGGTTGAAGTCAAAGTTAAGGGTCACATCAGCACCCTCGTTTTGAAGTAAGGACATGATTGCGAAAGGGTATTGTGGCATATTAGCTCCTTTATATGCGTGAAAGAGCCACTCTGCGCAATGCTGCAGTGAGGCACCAAGTGCCAAGTTGATGTCACCCATGGTTGGACAAGGATGACAGGATTCATTGTCCAAGAGCATGCCAAGCAACTCGGAGAGTTGGTGCCTTGCCACAATTATCAGAGGTGACTGACTGCCAGTCGTCTAGCCACCTCCAGCAGACTCTCAGAGAAGACTTGAAACGGTCCAAGTGGCCTCTCAAGTGAATACCAAGATGATCGGTATTTACCTTCGCTCCGTGAGTGAGTAGCCACCTCACAAAGCTGTGATGGTAGCGACATCCTCTCGCCTTTGTGATGAAACGTCTTCTTCATCCACAACGCGTGGCTCCAATCTGTCACGCCAGTCTAGGATAGCTAAAACAATGGCGCTGCTTCTCCATTCTGTATGGGGCTGGTCAAGCTTTGCATTGTGACGCACGAGAAGCTCAGCCATTGGTAGATTTCCAGATAGAAGTGCGAATTGAAGGGGATTGACATGAGACTCTGGTGGGTAATCTGGATGATGACAAGAATGCTCATTTGGATTCAGGCCGGTCTTGAGGAGGTATTGAACAGTCTCCATATCTTGCGCTTCAATGGCAAGTCGAAAAGTCGTCTCAAGAAATGCCTTGGCAGTTGGCTTTTGACAGTGGAGCAGAATTCAGTATTCTTGGGATGTTCGCTTGTTTCAAGACTCTCAACAACTTGTGTCCGTCCTCATGATCAAGGTTTGCCAGATGGTTGTTGGAGAGCACGTATGTTATGAACCTCCACCACTGCTCGATCCGAGTGTGCTGGTCGTTGTGCTGGAGATCTTGCGGAACCGCTGAATTGGCAGATGTCGGAAGATACAGCGACATTGATGACTGTGCGCGCTGCGCTACGGCGGAATTGTAGAGGTCGATGACTGTCGTTGTGAAGTCGATGGCGTCCAGATTTTGCGCTAACCAAATGAATAAGCTATCAATGAGATGTGCAAGCGGAAAGTTCCTGACGGGCTTACAAGGTAGTTTGAAGCTCTCGATATCATCCCAAAAGTTGGTGAAGGGTAGATTTCTGGTGTTGGGCGGCGCAGGTGATAGGGCAGAAATATTGAAATCGGGGTGCGTTCGAGGTGAGGATCCTTGTGAAGAAATTAGAGCCAGATAGTGGAACCAGAGAATACTCAAGACCAACCTTCAAGCTGTAGCTGATCGAGACTTGTAAGGTAACCTCGAGTTCGGAGGACTTTTCCAGTCACCAAGTTCCCCTTGAGGAAGAGTTGGACTAGTTTGCCGCGTTTCCTCGCCTTGGAGACTTTATAACCCGCCACTTTCCAGTCACGCGGGTCTGTGTCCTTGAGTACTTTGTGTAGTTCCACTTCCCCAGCTGTGAAACATACTGAGATTTCCTGAGACGAGTCAAATCGGCGAGCAGGGCGCCTTGAAAGGAGAGGACTTACGACTTGGTGAAGCCGTGGACTGCTTTCATTACCGCCATGACACCCCTGGCACCTTCCAGCGGAAGGTTCTGGTTGACGTAAAGGTCGTGGATCACACGTTTGAACTTTGTCCACTCCTCTGCGGTGATTGCTGAGCGGTGGGACATGGCGAAGTGCAAAGCTGCGGTAACAAGGAAGCTGTGATAACAAGGAAGCTGAAAGATAATGTCCAGCCAGGCTCCATGGAAGCGACCATGAGCTTGCCTTATATGGCCGTTACCACGCTTTCAAGGTGCACCAAGGGGATTTGATTTGATTGGGTCACGTCCAAATATCGTCCCTCACTCTGGTAAACATCGGAATCCCCGATCACGTCCAGCCTCACTCCTCGAAGCCCTCGTCTCATTGGACAGGATCCAAATTCCAAAGGTACAACGCATACACCGAGCCTCCTGCTCTTGGCACTGTCATCAGCGATGTGATTGGATACTGTCCAAATTTTCTTCTTCCCGCCTTCGGCCATGCTCTTTCCCGGTGAGTAATGAAACGCCTTGTCAGATCCAGACTGTAAGGCAACGAAGCGACGACTTCCCGGTCGTGATTGGCTCGTGTCCAAAATTCGGCCACGGCTCCGGCGTTGGGGGGGATGTCGGAGTTGCTCGAGCTCAATCAGCTGCAACCTTTTATGCACGTCAATGATTGCCCCCCTCGCAATGATCAGTTACGTAGGTTTAATCCTCAGATATAAATTTGGCCGTCTCTCCCAATTTCAGACGTTTCCTGATCATATCAGATGCAATCGCACAGGCACTTTCAACCAACCGCTGTCTTGACTGTCTGTACTATCATCTAGTCGTGCCCATTATTTCTTCTCCAAAACCCCTAACATGCCTGATCACGCCCAGCCCACGCGCGATCTGAATCATCGGTTAGTCCTTCCTTTAATTGCTCATTTCTTTTTTGGAGATCTCGCCTGCTGGGTTATCGGGATAGTTTTTTACATTTGCAAATTACCCGTGGAAGCTAAATCTTAGAACTCGATCCGGTACGAACAGCGCCAATGTAGTACAAGAGACTCCTGACCCTTCCCAACTTCATACGACAGCATACGAGCCTCATATTATCTTTATGACTATCCAATCCAGCTCGGGGGACAGTGGAGATCGAAATAAATACTACGAGGCGCGAGCAAAAGCTTATATATCAGAATTTGTGCTGAAATTCGAACGCCGTGGCACCCAGACCTCGAACTGTCGCATAAACTCGTCGAAATAAGCTTTGGCAGGAGGAATCCTCATACAAGATCACCTTTACCTAATAAAGGCGTGTAGTTAAGTTGATTCTTTTAATTGAATAAGGCTAATACGCTTTAAGGATCTCGAACTTTGAGAATGTAGCCTTAAAGTGATCGTAAACGCCGGCCATCCTGAAGCGGCGCATGGGCTGGGTGACTGGTACTAAGGGTGGGTTGAGATAGCTATGGAAATATTGGATACTGGAGGAGTGAGGAGGACCTATCTTACTTGAGTTTCCTTAGGATACCATATTGGAAGATGAAGAAGATGCGTACCTTGAGTTTAGCGTCAACATTGGACAAATCTCTTCTGCGCTCGATAATGAATGCCAAGCTCGGTTGTATTGTCGTTATACAAAGGCCGCTTGTGTAGGCTTTCTATTTTACAAACCCGTGAACATCGAGAGTGAGTCTAATCAGAGGTGGCAGTAATGAAGAAGACGAGCTGGGCACAAGGAGGCCTCGACGCTCCCAGGACAAGATGGCGTCTAGGGGGATCTTGGTGAGTTGCAGCTGCGGCCGCTTCAATGCGATGGCCAACACGGAGATTGATCGCTAGAGCAATTCATGATGGGAGAGATACTAGACTGGATCGCCAGCACCAGGAGTGTATGGAAAGCGGGCTTCTCTCACAGGCGATGACCCTCTCGTGCCGAAGGATCCTGTCCCCAGAAGCACCGCATTGTGGCTGCAGTGGAAGGTGGTCGACCGAGCTTTGAGATTCAATGGCGCGCATGTCGATAGGTGAGAGTTGAAGGCTTGAGGGTCGGAGGCGCAGGAGAATCCGTCAAAAGCGCGATATTATCCAACGATATCTAGTAATTTGATTCTTGAGTTCTTATGAAAGTTATAGTTCGGTGCTTCGATACTAGGCGTATAGTCACCACCCGGCATCCGACTTTGATCATCAACCTCGGAGCGTCGACTATCGAGCAACGCAACCTGATAGTCGCCGAAACTATTCACAATTCACAGTTCACCATGAAGGATGAGATTATCGAGGGCCAGATCAAGAGAGCGCGCGAGGCTTTAATCAAGCACATCCGGGACGCCAAGGGGCAGGCTATCTGCCATCTAGCCTCATCCCACAACGGCGGCACACCGTGCCACATCTTCTCCATCACGTCACTCACGGCTCGTTCAACATCTGCATCTGCGTCCAGTTCGATGATACCCCGGTCGGGAGTCCTCAAGAGGTTGAGCATCTTGACCCTACTGTCTTGTTCCCGGAGAAAACGACCTTCAAGATAACCCGTGATTACATTACTGCTCTGGTGAAGCTGGGGTTTAACCGAGTGCTTAACTAGGAATCTCGGCATAGACTCTCGGGAGGGAGTCTCAGAAGCTATCTATGCCTACGACGAGTTCTACAAGAGAGTGCGCGGATACTGGGCTAACTACTTCAACAACAAAAAGACGCACGAGGAGCCGCTCGTGATCATGCATGGCGGCATGGCCTTTCACGGCAGCAATCTTCTTTGGGATGAAGAGATGAATCTCGTTGCTGCTTGGGCTGCTCTATCCCAAAACCATTGACGAAATCTTCTGGGAGTTTATGATATACCAAGTCTTAACCCACCCCAGAGTGAGGTAGCGGACAGCAGGCTGAAGAAGTTCCTAGAGAGCCCGGGCGTAAAAGCGTTTGTCGATCGTAAGATGGCCGATTAGGAAGATTGTACTGAAGCTATTAAAGCTGATGTGGATGAACACGGAGATTCGGTACATTGTGGCTGCTGGGCCTGCCAACAGGAGGAGCAGAATTTCGATGTTCTTCGAGAACTTCCGCGACTGTCGCCCCGTCCAGCACAGGGCGAGAAAGTTAGCTGTCTATGCTAGCTAGGTACTAGATACTAGCTAGATACGTCGAGCCGTCAGCTTGCACAGCCCCATCATCCATCCCGTCGCTTTGTCGCGTTGAGTGGGATCCAACGGGTTCCCTGTACTGGTAGAAAAGTCAATGACTCCTTTAAGTGAGGATTGATGACGGGGTGAGGTGTAGGAGATCCCATTCTCGATAATCTTGTTTTGTTAGTCAAGGAAGTAGAATGGCCGATTGAGTCATGGCGTGAAGATTGTATCGGACGCGTGATCCTATCGATTTCCCGGTCTTCCGGGTCAATCCCGGTCCAACTCATGCATAAAATAGCCGGTGCTTTTACTCCGATAATGGCGGTCCTAGCCTGCCAGATTGTTACCAAAATGCCTTCGCCACCGGTCATCTTGCGAGCCGCAAAATCTCTACCGACCTGGAACCGGTGCCCCGTTACCAACACATCCTATGCCTTGACCGAAGCGCATATCATCCCGAAAGAGGAAGGCGAGTGGTTTTTAATCAACGGGATGCATCGGTACGGCAACGGACGATATGACATCGATGTCCCAAGCAACATTGTCACGCTGCGGTCTGACGTGCACATCTGTCTCGATCGCCGAGTCTTTGCCTTTGTCCCCAAACCAGATGTGCATTAGGCTTAAGAATTCGTTTCACACGTGCTTGATCCTCATTACGCAGACTTTGCCGCGTCATACCAGAATAGGACCGTACACCTATCTGACGTAGTTAGCCAGGAGTACCTCTTTGAGAGGTTTGCATGGGCTGTCATACACCTCGCTAAATCGTTCGTCGTCGATGGCGTCGACCGTGGATTGTAAGGTTCAGTCGGGCCAAGACAGAGTCTGACGAGGGCATTGGCAAAGGACGAGTGCGACTTTGACGAAGGTGAGGAGTAATCTGCGAAGGAGGCGTCAGAAGATGACTGGTATGCGGAACACCTTGAACTAGTCCTGGAGTGAGAGAGTCCAAGAGGGAGAAAATGGGCGAGGTTGAGTGGTCATTCTTTTACTACGGACACAACGACGCCTCTCCTCTCCTGTTCGCCTGCTTCAAATCGTAGTATTGCTAGCCACGACGGTTCGTGTCATCCTTGCAGTCAAGATCAGGCGTTCGTTCTGGCAAACCAAAATTTGACAAGACAACGAGCAGCAAGCTTTTGATAAGGGATGATGCTGGTAATAAATGAGTGGCTGCTAAGACATTCCACGGTGAAGAATAGATCTCATTGTGAATGACTTCCCTCAGGCAGCATTCTATTTCACCTTTCCAGCTAGAGCCTTGTTCTTGGAGACAATCATAGTGGAAGGCCAAATCTCTGTGGAATTCGGTATAACCAACTTGAGCCCTATGAACATTCCAAAAAGCCCGAATCACATTGAGTACAATTCAGGCGGTGCCTCCAGTCGGAGCCTTCCCCGCGATCTAACCCTAATTGCAGTGTCGCCCCCCGCTCTAGTTGAATAATGTTTCAGTTCAGCTGCCAATATTACGGCGTGTGGCAACTTATCACACGCTAGCGGAATGTGATAGCTGTTTGTGGAGAGCTGAATATTGACAAAAGGTACAAATGCTCGACCTATATATAACACGAGCTTAAGTATGTGAGTAGGGCAACAGACGCATAGGCAGATACTCACTCTATCATGCCAACAAAGCTCACAACTATGAATTTGAAGACCTTCCTACTCGGCTCTTTGAGCCTGCTCCCCAACGCTCATGGGCGACACCCCTTCCTACCCTGGATCTTCCTTGGGGATCGTACCCGGCTACCATCCTTCCAGCGGACGATCAGGTGCGATGCGTATCAGACCCGGGTATGGACTCAGCTAACAAATGAAAGATCTACCTATTTGAGAATGTCCGCTTCGGGGCCCTGCCGGTACGTTTCGGCGCATCCGATTTCCCAAATGAGCCCAACAGTAGCGTCAAGTTACCCCGACGTTACGGATTGTCTCCAAATCAACCCAAGCCTACTGAGCACTGCACCTGGCGGTAGAAGTCCCTCGGCGACCCTAATCAGGACATTGACCCAGAAAAGTCGCATACTACTACGGCGCCTCCCTGGAGTGGAACTGAAGACTGTCTCTTCCTTGACGTCTATGTGCCGCGGTCGGTGCTTGACGACCCAGGTTCCCAGCCACTGCCTGTAACCGTCTGGTTCTACGGAGGGGCATATGCGTTCGGTACAAAGAGGATGAGTACCGGGCCCCTCAATGGGAGGTCCCTCATCAAAGCCTCTGACTACAAAACCATCTTCGTAGCGGGAAACTATCGGCTCGGAGCTTTTGGGTGGTTGGCCGGATCCTTCATGCAGACCAACGGCCTGCCCAATGCCGGGCTGTACGACCAGAACCTCTTACTCCGATGGGTTCAGAAGTACATTGGCAAGGTCCACGGAGATAACAACTCTGTCAGTGCTTGGGGAGAGTCAGCCGGTGGTGGTTCCATTCTCCACCACCTCATCCGAGAGAACGGAGACAAGGATCCACTGTTCACCCGATATGTTACACAAAAGTCCGGCCTTCGAATGGGCGTGGGACAACTCAGTCGGCGGCCAGCTGGATCAAGTCTACCAGAGTTTCTCAACTTCCCTTGGCTGTTATGCCCCATACGATATTGAATGCATCAGAAACCCGTCACTCACAATAGAAACCCTGGCTTTGGCGAATGTGAAGCTTTTAATAGCGTCAAACAGACTGGGCTTTTCCCCATCGGGCCATCAGTGGACAATGCCTGGATCAAGACGATTCCTACTCTGGCGTTCTCCCAAGGTAGATAACAACTAACTGCCTTCTTGACAGTGATGCTAACATCTTGACATAGGAAACTTTTGGCCAGGGATCAAATCCGCCATCGTCTCTCACTGTGCGAACGATGCTCAGCGTTTTACCCCACTCAGTGTCATCGATAACACTACCTTCTACGGATTCTTGACGAAGTTCCTTCCAGGCGAGCTTGGCTCCCTTGAGAACGAAAATTGCGAACCAGTATAACTGTGTAAGGGATTACAAGGGAGACTACAATATCTGCCTACGCCACGTCATTCGGGACGCATCCTTCACATGCAATACAAGAGATCTCCTGGACTCGTATCCGCAGCAGGCCTACGCGATGAACTACGGCTTTCCCAATGATGGCCTGGCATATCATGCAACTGATCTAGTCCCGCTGTTCGCTAATGTAGATGTGTGGGAACAGATCGCGGTCATGTTTTACAGAGCGTTCAAATACCCTCTCCTAGCGGCAAACAAATGGGCACTACAGCTGCGCTCGAAGATTATACCGACCTATTTGCAATACTTTTCCTCGTTTGCACGTTTATGGCAATACCCAATGGGTACTGTGGAAATTCTGGATGGCCGGTCGTTAATGGATCTGGGCTACACTTTTCCCATGTCATGAAGCCTTCGTCGGACGGATGGAATCTAGTTGAAGATCACCAAAATTCGAAGGACGTCTGTGCCTTCTGGCACAGCATAGCGCAGGATATTATGCACCCACAGGCTTATCCGGGATGGAAGACGGAGGATGTGGATATGGATACGGATGTCCAAGAGGAGCTTTAAGAGTGATGGGCTACCGAGGGCCACATAGGTTCAGGCTAAGGGATGGATGGCATTTAGAAAGGCTACATCACTTTCTGCACAAGTACTTCGCAAAGTCTATGCTCGCATAGTCAAATACTCGTGCACAAACCTCCGTCATTATATGTACTATTCCCTCAAAACCTGCCCTCCTTCGCAAGCTGTCCAATGCCTCATTGATCAACACCGATAGGAGACCCAGATATCCAATTTCACTGCACAGTGGAACACATGTTCAAGCATTTTCATCCAAAGTCAATAATCAGACCGTGCACGAATTATACTTTATGTCCATTTACCCGGCTGCACACGCAGAGGAAGGCATCGCAGCCGAATTGCGCCATCTTAGGAAAGACTCGGTCGTCCAGCTAGTTACTAGGCTCGTTAGCGGCTTCGCTAAGGCTTATAAAGCTATCTTTATCGTATACTTATCGCCTCTCGCCATTATCAAAGGACTCAAAGGATGCAGGGACTTTATATAGAAACTAATCCCTTTATGAGGGAACATAATGTGTCATAATTACTGTGTCGCGCGTCGATTTATTTGTCTTGGGCCTCGTTGGTTTTAAAGTTCATCTTTTAACCTTTGCATCTGATCGATCAGGCTCAAGCTTTGAGATTAATGGGAACCATCTACCGGGAAACCTTGCTATGTTCAAGGTATTAGGACTTTGGGTACGGGGCATAGTACCTTACTGTGTTTTCTACTGTGCATTATCTGCTGAGTTGCTTTGATCTATCTACCTGTCTGGATGATATTGACTAAAGCTAGAAAACTTATATAAATAGTATAGTATTTAATTTATATGCTAGTGAAACTGCCTGAGTTTAGTAGAGTGGAGATTAAGCTAACCTAAGGGCTGACATGAGTGTGTCCTGAGCAGCCCTGAGTAAAAGCGGCGATAAGTTATGTGCGTTGACCGTCTATATTGGTGTCGTGTAACAGGAAGTCCAGGAGGAAATGGAAGAGAATTTTCAGGGCAATCTGTGGCCGACAGGCTAGTACACAGAGATCATGGCTTGTCAAATGAGCAGCGGGACACAAGGAATTAAGCGAACGTACGTATTTACAGAAGGCCATAGGGACCGATATCCCAAAATTATTTTTGATGTAAGCACCCTCCCGTACGGTACCCTAGGACCCCATTTTGCATTATGTATTTTAATTGAATATACTTAATAAGCAGCGCTAAGGTGACGTAAGGTCATATGCACTCGCTCTAAGGTCTATGCCCCACTACGATTTCCTTCCCTCAATGCTACTAACCTCTTCCTTTTCTTCTTTCTTCCTTAATTACATATTAGAAGGTTAGAATCCCTATTCTAGCTTTAAATAATACTATAGCTATAAATTTTGC
Organism: Neonectria faginata; assembly: GCA_030864175.1. Lineage (NCBI taxonomy): Eukaryota > Fungi > Ascomycota > Sordariomycetes > Hypocreales > Nectriaceae > Neonectria > Neonectria faginata. The sequence continues at coordinate 12,315 of JAULBG010000019.1, read as the reverse complement.
ATTGTAATTTAATTTCCTATAGATTCTTATGGCTATAGGCATTATTTTGGGGTGCATAATATTATAACCTTACGATATTAAGTTTCTATAATTATACACTTTAGTAGGCTAATATTTACTATAAGAATGCATTATTTCCTTCCTCTTATATACTACTAAATAGAGCATTTTAAAACTATACGTCCTATATGCCTACCCTCAAACTAATTATAATCATAATAGTTAGTAAGGGTAGGACCTAAAGGGCTAGAAGACCTTAGCCCAAAGTCCCTACCCCTCAATATAGACCTAAATAAGGCAATATATAAGGATTTTAATAAGTATATATTTGCCTTACTAGAAATCCTCCTAACTTCTAGACCTATACTTTCCTATATTATAATAATATGCTAATATTAAACTTAAAGCTTACTATCTAGGCTTTTATATAAATGTACTGAAGGGCAGTACTATAAAGGGCTAAGAGTCTATTGTCCTAATTGAGGTATTATTATTATCCTTATTATTCTATATGGCTATATACTAACCCATATTAGAACCTATGCCTACTTTATGTTCACATAGAAGGATATCAAGTTAGCTAAAACCCCTACATAATGAACTTCAATAGTAGCTAGAATTACAATATAATGCTCTAATACCTCTATAGTATTGAACGACCTACTATAGAGGCCTGCCTAAAGTGTATAAAGAATAGTAGGGCCCTCAAGGGCCATATTACTTTTAGTACTACTTTATGCAGAAATTACAACTAGAATCGGTCTAAAGCTGCTTACTCCTTTATAAGTATATATTCTATAATATAGTAGCATTTAGACTTCTTATATTAATTCAATTTTAGCTTATAGGTATAAGCATAAGGCTAGTAATAATGATAATAGGGGTCTAAAAGTAATAATATAGACCCATTTAAAGGCATTAATCGTAAGATATACTTAAGACTTATAAAGATTTTTCTGAGGCTACTAGCTATAAGAAGGAGAAGCATAAGAGGTCTTAAGGTATTATTCTATCCTATATGCTTCTATACATACTTATACTAACTCTTCCTTTAGCTTATTTACTTCTCTATCTCTTTTTTCAAAAGAGTAATCTATATTATGTAGAGAAAAGTCTAAATTTTATACTTTTTATAGTAATATAAAATATCTTTATGTTTACTACTATATGGGGCATATAGAGGAAAAAAATACCTATTTAATAGTTCAATTTAAATTTTTTTGCTTGAGATTTTTTTTATATTATAATATTTAATATACTAACTTAACCCTATTTTATATTTTACTGATTGGTATAATATTACTATATATATACCCTATTTTCCTAACCTTTTTTCTCATATAGTTAATATTAATGAAAAACCATACCTAAAGTTATTCTTTCCTTTTACTATTATTAATACTATATTATAATATATAGTTATGCCTTACTTAATATACTAGTAGGCTGCCTTTAACTAACTTATCTGCATTTTGCCTTTAGATCTAACAATAAAAAGCTAATAATAACCTCCTATATAATAGATTATCTAGCGCTTTAATGCTAACTTCTATATTATTATGAGCCATTTAATATTTTATTATTACCTATAATAATAGAATACTTCTATATAGTAGGCCATATAAGATTCTAAATATTTATATAAGTAGATTAAAGACTTATTTTATAATAAGGTCTTAAATGATCACTTTATACTTCTATAATTATACTCTAAGGGGTTTATTATTATGAAGAGTAGCCTTATATATATTTAGTAAGAGCTTAAGCTTTAGCGGCATTAAACCCTAGAGATACTATAGGAATGTATAGTTAAATTGCACTATTTCTTTAAAGATAAGGCCGAATTGCACATTAAGCTTAAAACCTATAGCTATATATATCTCTATATATATATTCGCTAGAATTAATATATCTTAAGCTGCTAAGCCCTTTACTTATGCTTCTATAACTTTTCCCTATGAACATTACCAAACGGTAGAATACAATATAATATCGCCAAACTAGATAGATTGCTCTAAGCTAACTTTATTTAGTCTCTTAATGCATATAATAAATTGAAGGCCTAGGGGTTTAAGATCTATACTTCAATTAATGTATACTTATAGTTCATTATGTAATTCTACATAGGGATATTATCTAGTATATTATAAAGTATTATTAAGTAATATTTTAATATCCTCTCTTAATGAGAGACTATACTAAATATCATTCAGTCTGACTATAATAGGAGATAATTCTTATAGCTAAAGCATATTATTACCTTTTAAAAATATATATTTATATATAGGACAATTTAATCTAAAATATACACTTTAGTAATTACTAGATCTATAATAAAAGCATATATAATAAGAAGATTAAGAGTTAGTAGCTTTAATTAAGTAGAGGTAAGGCTAAGTTCTAGTAGGTATATAACTATATTGCTCTATTTGCTTATATATTAACTTAATGCTAGGATTACTTTAGTAAGATTACTATAGCTAGCTAATTCTTAAATGACTCCTATCTAACTGTATTGCAATGCTCTACCTCTTTATGCTAGTCATATAAGAAAAGCTTATTAACTTTATATACACTTAGAATGCATACTATATTTGCAAATAGCATAATAGGCTACATATTGTACCTAGTATACCTTAGACCTTATACTTCTAGCTAGAGGTAAAGGAGATAAAGAGCTTTATAGAGATTATTCTTAAAGACTAATTATAGACCCTTTAGGATATTTTTAAAGACTATATTAATCTTAATGCTTACTTACTAGCTAATACAATTAGTATATACTATAGTATTCTTACTGGCCATAATGATCTACCTACTAATATAATTATATAACTAAAATATTTAGTATACTTATTCTTATAGGCCTATCTAAAGGATTATATTAAAGGCAGCTTATAATTAATAATTGCACTTTTAGATATACCTATATAGGAGGGATTGATTATATATATAATTATCTAGCTATATATAATATTAATACTATATTAATTTTATTAAAGGTTAATAATAAAGGGGTTATTAACTATAGGGGCATTAATAATTAGCTATTTAATTAAGTATATTATTATTTATTATAATTTAAAGCCTAATTAATCTTTCTTTTATTCTGCCTTATTAAATTAAACTAAAAGCTCTCTCTTTATAATTAAGTTTATCTGACCCTCTAGCTATTTATTATTATTACTTATAGCTATATTATCTAATATAGTTCTAAAGTTAGTAATATTATCACTACTATTATTAAAGGGCTATACTTTAATCTTATTTTAATCCCCCCCCTCTTTCAGCCTTTATCTCTTAATTTCTATCTTAACTTTAGCCTTAATCTCCTTACTTAGAGATATATATTTATACTTAATCTTATAGGAGGTTAAGCGTTTAGCGAGAGTATTAGACTTAATATTAGTAGGTATGCTATTAATAGCCTACTTATAGCTATAAATAGACTTTAATAGCATTATAAAGTCTAGATTAAGCTTTAACTTAATATTAAAGTATTAAAAGTATAATATTACTAATTTGCACTTATTACCCAATAGGATCCTAATAATCCTAAAAAATCCTTAAGTATGGTTATTTTATGTATAGTATTTAAAAATTCAATAGGGCTAAATAAAGCCATTTAGGTTATAATAGAATGGACAATCTTCTATTCTTTTATAATAAGCTTCTTATTATACTGCTTAATAATGAACTTAATCATTATAGCATAAGAAGGAAACTTAGCGCTTAGTATAACCTAATGCCTTCTATATGCTTCTCAATAAGATTGGCCAACTTATTGTAGACTAGTATTTTAATATCGCTAAGAATTATATTATAATAGCTATTATAAGACCAAAATGAAGCATACAATTTAATAACTTTTATAGTTATATTACTTATAAATATAATGCTCCTTATTTAACTCTTAATGGCTAATATAGTGGCGGTTTAATAGGTATTAGATTTTAGTTAGGTTCATATAGAAAAATTATTATTATATTGCCCTATAGCTTTACTTAAGTAGTAGGATAAATTAAGTATTATATTAATGAAAATTAGGATAGAAAGAATAATTAAAAATGAGATTATAAGAAGCTATTATATACAGTTTGAGCAGAAAAGGGCTCTAATAAATTTCTTAAAAGTATCTATATAATAGTTACAATTTATAGGGCAGAATAGCATTAAAATAGGTAAAGATATATCTATAGTAAAAGTAATATAAGATATAAAATGCAATTATATATAACTATTTATAACTATTTATAACTATATTTAAACCTTATAGTATTAAGGCTTAATAATTCTTCCCCTATTATAAAGTATTTTGCCTTAATATAATATATAAGATTATATACTATTAAAAGGACTTAAAGTATACAATTAGGATTAATATAGTAAGAAAAAGTGCTCAAAAATAATTTTGGGATATTAGTCCCTATGGCCTTCTGTAGATGGTTTAGGAGAACTTCGGAAAAGAGAGTTGATTCGCCCGCCCCACCGGACCTATTAATACCGGAGAGAGATATTCATTAAGCATGCGCTTCTTGCGTTAAGTTGAAAGCAAGTATAGTGTTGACTCGGGAATAGTTCTAGGAACGGTAATCCGGTTCACCAGTCCCACTTCAACCCGGCCGACAAAGAGTTCGTCATCAGCGCTAGAATCGTGGCATCGAAGGACACCAAGACATGTCACATGTATGCGGACGGGACGGGGACGATTAAGAAGGGCAGTGAAGGTCTTGACACCCTTGCCAGTGAGGTTTGGTCCTTTACCGTAATATCCAGGCGCGAGCCAACGGCCTTCGTCTTTATTGGTTTGAAGAAGACCTTGCTCTTGGCCTCTGCATGTGTTTCGGCAGAGGCATCCAACGTCAGTGTGACCGTGGTGAGGATAGCGCCCCTCGACCTTGGCCGAGACCGCTGGCCCCGACGTCACCGATATACCGGAGTGGGTGGAAGTTAATGAGGAAATCGGCCTAATAGTGCAATTCTCGATTGCGAGGCCCTCCCGACGACGTGCGTGCACGTCTTTGCCATTTTTCCTTCGCTTCGGACAGTACTAGCACCATGATCAACCCAACGCGATACATTGAACCAACTATTTATATTGCCATTGCTCTCTGCTCGAGTCATCGATTCGACCTATCCAAGTCTTGATTTCTTCTTTTCAGGCCCAGATATATCCTCTTCAAGCCGTCGTTTTCTCCCGCATGGCCCGCCTGAGACACTCGCACGATTTAAGCCCCTGTTGTTGCTCGTTTGCTCGGCGCCAGACGTCGATCCAGGTTGGTTCTCGGTATATACCTCTTGCAAAGTCGAGGAGCTTGATGGTGTACATGGCTGATCGAGCCTCGGCGCGTCTAATATCCTGGCGGTGGATGCGATTGGTTGTTCAGCATCAGTAAGGTCGTCGAACACGGGCCCGATGACCATCGAATGCCCAGTAACAGGGTACCATGTGTCATGAGGGCCCTGAGATAGCTGTGGCGTGTCTTCTAAAGATGCCTCCCAATTGTCGACGTAGGCGGATGGGCTCAACGTCCCAAAGTATCGTCTGAAAGTGGGCTGGAGGTTGCTAAATCGGCCGGAAGTCCGTCTGTGAGCCCGCCAGACGATATCCTGGTCCCTGTGATTGTCGAGAAATCCAAGGAGAATTCTATCGCCCGGTGTGCATGGTGTTGCCCTTGGGTCGAAATCAGGCTCAGCTCGGGCAATATTGGGGGCGATTCCGGGTCCGGTTCCAGTGGCGGCTTGAATGGTTCCAGTTCTTCTTCGACGAAATATGCCTGATGGATGTCGTCCATTGCCTCCAGTTGACTGGTGTAGTTGCAGGATGTCGTGAGTCGTGTCTCTTGCTTGTGTCGATCAGATGCGATCAATGGCGTAGAGGAGGGGTTGTCGAGCGTAATACAGAAGGCCATAAGGACCAATATCCCAAAATTATTTTTTAAGCACTTTTTCTTACTATATTAATCCTAACTATATACTCTAAGTCCTTTTAGTAGTATATAGTCTTATATATTATATTAAGGCAAAATACTTTATAATAGAGAAGGAATTATTAAGCCTTAATACTATAGGGTTTAAGTATAGCTATAAATAGTTATAAATAGTTATATATAATTACATTTTATATCTTATATTACTTTTACTATAGATATATCTTTACCCATTTTAATATTATTCTGCCCTATAGATTGTAGCTACTATATAGATACTTTTAAGAAATTTATTAGGGCTTTTTCTGCCTAAATTATATATAATAGCTTCTTATAACCTTATTTTTAATTATTCTTTCTATCTTAATCTTCATTAATATAATACTTAATTTATCCCTACTTAAGTAGAGCTATAGGATAATATAATAATAATTCCTTCTATATAAACCTAACTAAAATCTAATACCTCTCTAAACTACTATATTAGCTATTAAGAGTTAAATAAGGAGTATTATATCTATAAGTAATATAACTATAAAAGTTATTAAATTATATGCTTTATTTTAGTCTTATAATAGCTATTATAATATAATTCTTAGCAATATCAAAATACTAGTCTATAATAAGTCAGCCAATCTCATTAGGAAGCATATAAAGATTAAGGTTGTACTAAACGCTAAGTTTCCTTCTTATACTATAATAATTAAGTTTATTATTAAGTAGTATAATAAGAAGCTTACTATAAAAGAATAAAAGATTATCTATTCTATTATAACCTAAATGGCTTTATTTGGCCCTATTAAATTTTTAAATGTTATATATAAAATAACTATACTTAGGATTTTTAGGATTATTCTATTAGGTAATAAGTATAAATTAATAATATTATATTTTTAGTACTTTTAATATTAAGTTAAAGCTTAATTTAGACTTTATAATGCTATTAAAGCCTATCTATAGCTATAAGTAATTAATAGCATACATACTAATATTAAGTCTAATACTCCACTATACCTCTTAACCTATAGTATAAAATATATATCTTTAAGTAAGGAGATTAAGGCTAAAATTAAGAGATTAAGATAAAGATAAGAGATTAAGATAAGATTAAAAAGTATAGCTCTTTAATAATAGTAGTAATAATATTACTAACTTTAGGACTATATTAGATAATATAGCTATAAGTAATAATAATAAATAGCTAGAGGGTTAGGCAGATTTAGTTATAAAGAGGAGCTTCTAGTTTAATTTAGTAGGGAGTAGAATAAGAAGAGAGATTAATTAGACTTTAAATTATAATAAATAGTAATATACTTAATTAAATAGCTAATTATTAATGCCCCTATAGTTAACCCTTTATTATTAACCTCTAATAAAATTAATATAATATTAATATTATATATAGCTAGATAATTATATATATAATTAATCCCTCCTATAGGTATATCTAAGAGTATAATTATTAGTTATACCTCTAATATGATCCTTTAGATAGGCCTATAAAATAAATATACTAAATATTTTAGTTATATAATTATATTAGTAGGTAGATTATTATAGCCAGTAAGAATACTATAGTATATACTAATTATATTAGCTAGTAAGTAAGCATTAAGGTCAATATAGTCTTTAAAAGATATCCTAAAGGGTCTATAATTAGTCTTTAGGAATAATTTCTATAAAGCTCTTTACTTCCTTTGCCTCTAGCTAGAAGTATAAGGTTTAAGGCATACTAAGTATAACATATAGCCTATTATACTATTTGCAAATATAGTATGCATTCTAAGTGTATATAAAGTTAGTAAGCTCTTCTTATATATGATTAGCATAAAGAGGTAAAGCATTATAATATAGTTAGATAGGGAGTTATTTAAGAATTAGCTAGCTATAATAATCTCACTAAAGTAATCCTAGCACTAGATTAATATATAAGTAAATAGAGCAATATAGTTATATACCTACTAGAACTTAGTCCTACCTCTACTTAATTAAAGCTACTAACTCTTAATCTTCTTATTATGCATACTTTTGCTATAGATCTAGCAATCACTAAAGTGTATATCTTAAATTGAATTATCCTATATATAAATGCATATTTTCAAAAGGTAATAATATGCCTTAGCTATAAGAATTATCTCCTTATTATAGTTAGACTAAATAATATTTAGTATAGTCTCTTATTATTAGAGGACATTAAGATACTGCTTAATAATACTTCATAATGTACTAGATAATATCCCTATATAGAATTATATAATGAACTATAAGTATATATTAATTAAAGTATAGATTTTAAACCCTTAGGCCTTCAATTTATTATATACATTAAAGACTAAATAAAGTTAGGCTTAGAGCAGTCTATCTAGTTTGGCAATATTACATTATATTTTACTATTTAGTAATATGGGGAAAAGTTATAGAAGTATAAGTAAGGGCTTAATAGCTTAAGATATATTGATTCTAGTGAATATATATGTAGAGATATATATAGCTATAGGTTTTAAGCTTAGTATACAATTCAGCCTTATCTTCAAAAAAAAAAATTTGACTATATATTTCTATAGCATCTTTAGGGTTTAATGCTGCTAAAGCTTAAGCTCTTACTAAATATATATAAGGCTACTCTTTATAATAATAAACCCCTAAAGTATAACTATAAAAAGCATAAAGTAATTATTTAAAACCTTATTATAAAATAAGTCTTTAATTTACTTATATAAATGTTTAGAGTCTTATATAGCCTACTATATAGAAGTATTCTATTATTATAGGTAATAATAAAGTATTATATAGCTTATAATAATATAGAAGTTAGCATTAAGGTGCTAGATGATCTATTATATAGGAGGTTATTATTAGCTTTTTATTATTAAATCTAAAGGCAAAATGCAGATAAGTTAATAAAAGGGTAGCCTATTAGTATATTAAGTAAGGCATAATTATATATTATAATATAGTATTAATAATAATAGAAGGAAAGAATAACTTTAGGTATAGTTTTTCATTAATATTAATTATATAAGAAAAAAGGTTAGGAAAATAGGTATATATATAAATAATATTGTACTAATTGGCAAAATATAAGATAAAATTAAGTTAGCATATTAAATATTATAATGCAAAAAAGTTCAAATTAAACTATTAAATAGGTATCTTTTTCCCTATATACTCCTATATAGTAGTAAACATAAAAGATATTTTATATTACTATAAAAAGCATAAAATTTAGACTCTTCTCTATATAATGTAGATTACTCTTTTAAAAAAGAGATAGAAAAGTAGGCTAAAGGAGGAATTAGTATAAGTACATATAGAAGCATATAAAATAGAATAATACCTTAAGATCTTTTATACTTCTCCTTCTTATAGCTAATATCAAAAAAATCTTCATAAGTCTTAAGTATATCTTACAATTAATGCCTTTAAATGGGTCTATATTATTACTTTTAGACCCCTTATTATTATTATTATTAGCCTTATGCTTATACCTATAAGCTAAAATTGAATTAATATAAAGTCTAAATACTATTATATTATAGAATATATACTCATAAAGGAGTAAATAGCTTTAGACTAATTTTAATTGTAATTTTTATATAAAGTAGTGCTAAAAGTAATAATATAGCCCTTAAGGGCCTTATTATTCTTATATACTTTAGGCAAGCCTTTATAGTAGGTTATTTAATACTATAGAGGTATTAGAGTATTATATTGTAATTCTAACTACTATTAAAGTTCATTATATAAAGGGTTTTAGCTAACTTCTTAATGTCCTTCTTTATGCAAATATAAAGTAGGTATAAGTTCTAATATATAGGTTAGTATATATATATAATAAGAATAATAATAATACCTCAATTAGGATAATAGACTCTTAGCCCTTTATAGTACTGCCCTTCAGTACATTCATAAAAGCCTAAATAGTAAGCTTTAAGTTTAATATTAGTATATTATTATAATATAAGAAAGTATAGGTCTAAAAGTTAAGGAGGATTTCTAAGAGTAAGGCAAATATATACTTACTAAAATCCTTATATATTGCCTTATTTAGGTCTACATTGGGCTAGGGAGAGAGAGGCTAGAGTCTTCTAGCCTTTTTAATTTACCCTTACTAGCCATTATGATTATAATTAGTTTAAGTGGCATAGGCAATGTATAGTTTTAAAATGCTTTATTTAGTAGTATATAAGAGAAAAAAAATATATTCTTATGGTAAATATTAGCCTATTAAAGTATATAATTATAGAAACTTAATATTATAAGGTTATAATATTATGTACCTAAAAATAATGCTTATAGCCATAAGAATCTATAAGAGATTAAATTACAATGCGAAATTCATAGCTATAGTATTATTTGAAGCTAGAATAGGGGATTCTAACCCTAGTTAAGAAGGAAGAAGAAAAGGAAGAAAAGCTAGCAGTATTGAGGGAAGGAAATTATAGTAGGGTATAGACCTTAGAGTAAGTGTACATAACCTTATATTACCTTAGTATTGCTTATTAAGCATATTTAACTAAAATACATAATGTAAAATGGGGTCCTAAATACCAGGAGGGTACCTACATCAAAAAATAATTTTGGGACATCGGTCCCTATGGCCTTCCGTGACCTACCTACGCACGTGCCGAAGTATGCCCGAGAGACAACAACAACTCTGTCATTAGGCTGAGGTAGCACAAAGCTGCAGGATCCGGCTGGCAAACAAGCTGCAAGTACTGACCTTCAGGCGTCAATAATACGGATGGCTTTCGACAGGCTCTGAGCAATCTTGTTGTATGTTTCATCAACTGAGGGGATCTGATGTGCGAGTCGGACATAAACCATCTTGTTCTCTTGGATGAATGAAAACGAATAAAGCGCAAGGATGCCGGACAGAAGACAAATCTGCCAATAACTGTGCATGTTGACATTTGTCTTATCAATGTAGTATAGTCAGTCTATATATCAGCTGACTCTGGCATGTTACTTTCCTATTGACTAGTTAGATCTCATCACTCGACAAGGTTCACCTGAAAGCTTACACAACATCATCTCTCATTATCTTCGGGTATGAGGCAGGAAATTTCATTAGACCTATCATCTTGAGGCCAAAGACGGCAAGGATGAAGGCGAGCTATTGAGAGACCGGCACCACCAATAGCTATACTAATGGTAACGACTGTTAGTGCTACCTTCAGCACAACCCCTTTTGAGATGGCATTGAGGGAGTCTGATTTTCGGATTGTTGTCCTGGTCAAAAGACCTTTACTACAACTACACTGCACTATTACTTAGTGACGTAGTTGTTATCCATCGTGGGACAAGCCAGCAGAAATATTCTCCAAGACACATAATGTGCCTGATTTCTGGCGCAATGCATAACTCCTTTCCGCCAGGCACTGCTTCCTTCTTTCTCCCAGTCTAGCTATCATTGCATTGCACTTCCTGTCGTCTCCGTCGCTAGATGGTTCCCTTCTTCTTCTTCTTCCACTTCTTCTCTGGCTTCATCACCGCCATCCCATCACCCGTTGCCCATCGCCTGTCGCCTGCAGCCTACCGCCTACCGCTTACCGCTTACATCTCTTCCATATGTTTCTTACTTCCTGCTTCCTGTATGCTACCTTTAAGCTGACCTAGAGAGAAGATATTCAACATCGAAGCCAGCTCTGCACCCGCGACCACGAAGACGAAGACGTGCTGCTGGCCCTGCCCCTGGTGCCGACGTTCCTGCTGCCTTCCGCACCGCCGGCTCGACTTCCGTCCCCATCTCCGCGTCCGCACCACCGGCTCGACGTCCTTCTTTGTCTCCGTCTCCATCTTCGCGTCCGTACCGCTGGCTTGACTTTCACCTCCGTCTTCGTCTTCGTCTTCGCCAACACTTCCCGCACATAGGTTAGGGTTAGTTAGGGATAGGATTAGGGTTAAAGATAGGATTAGCATACATAACGTATTTTACAATATTTTATTAGAACAGGTTGTTTGATTAGTTTAGTATCTTTATTGATGTACTTATTGGTGCACGCAGAGTTGTTAGTCTCCCTACCAATCCTTGTATCTAATCCTAGATCAGGAAGTTCTCTCGCTTAACATCGCGGTGTATAACCCCTTCTTGTATAGAGATTCAAGAGCACCAAACAAATATTAGCGAGCAGATCAAGTTCAGGCAGGACAATGTACCATCTGCTTTCCCACCATGACCATAGTCTTGATCGTGAATCTCCGCCCACAGCTCTTGAAGGAGAAAAGGTTAAGAATGAGGATGCATGACGGAATGGAGCACTCAATCACGACGTTTCGGCGACTAGACCCAATAAGCAGGGTCAGTCTTCATAATTCATCTTCTAAGCTATCTCTTCTCACTCATCTGCTGCTGCTTGCGTTCCATATCAACGTGGATAGCATC